>VSMD01066395.1:0-17418 GCA_008750895.1 Mirza zaza | reverse complement strand
TTCTCTTAAAAATGAAGACCTAGGCCCGGCGCGGTGGCTCAAGCCTGTAATCCTAGCTCTCTGGGAGGCCGAGGTGGGCGGATCGTTTAGAGCTCAGGAGTTCGAGACCAGCCTGAGCAAGAGCGAGACCCCATCTCTACTATAAATAGAAAGAAATCAATTGGCCAACTAATATATAGAGAAAAAATTAGCCGGGCATAGTGGCGCATGCCTGTAGTCCCAGCTACTTGGGAGGCTGAGGCAGCAGGATTGCTTGGGCCCAGGAGTTTGAGGTTGCTGTGAGCTAGGCTGATGCCACGGCACTCACTCTAGCCTGGGCAATAAAGTGAGACTCTATCTCAAAAAAAAAAAAAAAATGAAGACCTAACAGCCCTGTACCTGCATCCCTATATGATAACTAGAGACTGGAGCCACACAGCAGCTGCCACCAAGGTGGAGCATGCATGTGTCCTCTCAAGACCCCCAAAGACTGCACCCCCTCACTCTTGTCTCACCTGCATCCACTACACATATAGCAGCATTGGAGTTTATAACCCTCTAATACAAACCCTTTACTTTTCACAAGTCAACACAACCAGCCAGCCTGGTTCTTTCTTTCCATCTGCAGACATTTCATGACCGAATGTGGCGTGTCACACCTGATAGGTTCCGACCTTCCATTATCCCTACTAGTCACTTAGACATTGTCCTGCCTGGACAGAAGAGTATGTTCACTCAGATGTAAAATAAAGCTGAATACAACAAAACATGTAGAGTTTTGCACATGAGATAAGAGGAAAAAAAATATCCTGAAGAAAATATGTACCAAGTTATAAATCAAGACAAAAATGTGAGGTTTAGAATCCTGGAAATATTGCATATTAAATGAATACTATCAGATTCAAACTCAGTTGGAACAAATGTAATACTCTCACTATTATTAGAGCAATGATAGATGCAACCAATTTTCCTTATACAAAAGAATTGTAGCACAACTATTTTCTCCTACTCAAAACATAGTGTTTGTGGATTGCACAATCTGTCAAAAATTGAAGATGACCTGAAGCAATGCATGTAAATCGGCAAATCTTCATGTTGAAATTCACTGACCTAAATATTAAAGGATGTAAATGAGACACTGCCACAAATTATACCAATAGAATAAGTGGTAAACACTGCACATCAGTAATAGAACAGACTAGAACACTGGATGCTGGTAGAGTACATGATCTCACATTTATTCAACAAACTTCCTCGACCTCTCACAAAGGTTCTGTTATGCTAAATAGGAGATGATACTGGCTTTTCCACAAGGCAATTGATACAACAAAGTAAGTTAAAATTCTCCAATCCAAAAAAATTTACTAATCCATTTAAACAAACAAAAACAACTCTCTTATTTTAATAGCCACATATGATTAGTTGGGTTCATGATTCAAGACACACTGTGTATCTATTTTCATTTCTCATTTTTAGACAATCATGCAATCATTTTTAAGGGAACCCAGACATATCCTGCAGAATTACACCAGAATAATGGTTTTCTTCTTCCCTTTCTTTTGTTTCTTTTTCCTTTCCTTTTCTTTTAATATTTAACTTCAGAGACTTCTCTAAGCAAAAAGTCCTTTGTTCCTATTAGGAATACATCAGAAAAATGGTTGGCTTTTTGCCATAAAGGATGCATATGTGAGGAAGAGAGTCAACTATCACTCATGCCTCTCCCCTGCCCATCAGCACCTCGGTTCTTCCTTATTGTTTGCTTTCTGCTCTCCCTGGTAGGGTACCGGCAGGTGTCAGTGCCCTCTGCATACTACATACTGCAAGGAAATGGCAGCAATGGTCTGGAAGGGCAGCACCTACCTTCTTTCCCCCTAAGCACTAAAATCCTAAACGTGCAACTTAAAGAAAAGTAAGACTCTACATGTAAACTTCAGTAATCTACAGATCATCTCACCCACTTTTCCTCCTCTTCCTAGCCTCTCCTTTCTTCCTCAACTCGGATGTGCCAGTTTGTTTGAACAGTTTTGGCTAAACTGCTGCTAAAGAAAGAGATAAATATGTGGCACTTAGATTATTACATTTTGTATTTACATTATTAATACTGTTCTAATTAAACTCCTGAATATGAAATCTCACACTGTTAATTCTATAATATTAGGCCAATCACTGCTCACCTTCAGATTCCCTTGAATGTCTAGAATGGGAAATAAAACCATTGTAGGGAGAGCACAGTGGTGACAGGTGGGGCTAGGGAGAAAATGTCTTGAATTACTAGCCATACCATTATGATTGTCTTCCTGTTGTTACACACACACAAATATAAAGGAAATATAAAAGGACACTCTATATCAGTGTTCAATACTATATCTCCCAAATTTCAGGGCAACAAGATTCATATGGGGATAGAAAAGGAATCCACTCCACATTATTCAGAAAAGTAGTATCCAAAATACATATGATGAATAGATACAACCTATCTTCCATAATGTTTAATAACCCATTATATTTCTTATATGGTCAGAAAGGAATGCAAAGAAGTACCACCCCAGGCCAGGCGCGGTACTCTGGGAGGCCCGAGGCAGGTGGATCGCTCAAGGTTAGGAGTTCGAAACCAGCCTGAGCAAGACCCCGTCTCTACTAAAAATAGAAAGAAACTAATTGACTAACTAAAAATATATATACAAAAAAATTAGCTGGGCATGGTGGTGCATGCCTGTAGTCCCAGCTACTTGGGAGGCTGAGGCAGCAGGATCGCTTGAGCCCAGGAGATTGAGGTTGCTGTGAGCTAGGCTGACACCACGGCACTCACTCTAGCTTGAGCAATAAAGTGAGACACTGTCTCAAAAACAAAAAAGAAGTACCACCCCAGCCCTCCTACAGAAAGATGAGAGAGGTAAAGAAGAGAAAAAGGGGGAATAAAGAATAATGGACAAACATGATGTTGGCATCCAGACTTTCACATGTAATTGCTTTAATAAATGTACAATATCTAAAAGTTTATTAGAGAGATGAGCCCACTCCACAACTCATTTCTCTTGCTATTACCAGCCATATGTTATTTATTTCCAATGTCATCCCCCTCAACATCTCTGCCACCACAGGAAAACTGGGGTCATGGTGTGACAGCAGTCTTACCATGTAAATCAAAGATAGAATTTTCTTGTATAATCAATGCCTTCAATATCTATACTATCAACTCATGGGAATTTAACTGCAGTCAACAATCGTTAAATTTTGCAAACAGCTGTGTTCTAGGCCTACGATGTGCATGAACATCCCAGAAATAATATTGCCTATATAAGGATGAATTTAACAAAAACCAAATCATGGCATATTCAGCTGAGGAAAATGAAATAGGAACCCACAGAGTTTTTGCAGAAATAACAACTCATGAATAAAACATCTGCAGAGTATACTGCTTCAGAAGGAATCAATCACAATAAAAGCTTCTACAACATAGGATAATATGCATGTATTTAAACTTTTCTTTTTGACAAATGACAGAATAGCATCAAATCCCACCATATTTGTTCAAAAGTTACTACCAGTCTAAATGCTGACAACTTTCACTCCCTCTTCATAAGTGTGGTAGGGGATGGAAGGGTAAGAGGTACTGCCCCATTCTTGCTCAAGGTAGAGATTTACACACAGAAAAATGAAAGAAAATCTGCAGAAATAGCCAACTCTTTGGGGAAAAAAATGAGGAGTGTGGAGTTTGGATAAGCAAGTCTCAAGTCCATTCACCATATTGCATATAAAGATTTATCTTAAAGACTTCCAACAATAAGGCTAAGAAATCATTTTAGCAGAGAGCACTCAATATACCACTATTTACATTCTGCTTGATCTCAAAAAAGAATTCTATTTAATGTACAATAAAAGACACATCAACTTAGAGCCGATAAAATAGCAGTCGGGCACAGTAGTTATGAGCCCAGACTCTGCAGGGAGAGAGGAGATGGGATGTGAATTTCAACATTACTGGCTATGTGACCTTGAGCAAGTGACTTAACATCCCTAACCCTCAGATTTCCCACCTGGAACACTAAGATGATACTACCCACCTCTTGGGAGACTATTTGATACACAGAAAGTACTAGCACGATACTAGTGTTCAAATATTAAGCAGGCTAGAAACTATAGCTGCTACTAACTTTGTAACCAATAATAGTACAAGAGTCTAGAAGAGGACTCTACTACAAATCGCAGATTGTCCTTAGTATCACTTTTTTAAAAAATCCATATGCTTTCACTAACAAATATATACATGTCATATAGTTATAAAAACTAAAGAACCTGACCCCCCCTTCCCTTCTCCAGGAAAAAAGTCATTTCGCCTTGACACAAAGAGAGGCTATAAGAAAAGCTGCAAATGTGAGATAAAACGTGCTTCAAGAATTAATCCTGTATTTGTTTAAAGGGCCTAAGCAATTGAAACACTAGAGTTTTATATCATATAACAGAACAGCAATGACTTCGGTCTGAAATATTTTAATAGCAGGAACAAGACCAGCTGGCTACTTTAATCATGATTATTATTTTTAAAGAACTGCATCCTCTTATGTCCCTAGACTGAATTAGCTACAAATTGTTTCTCTTGGGAATCAAGCAAAAAAAGTAATTTATTTGATATTGTATATCTAATTGCTGAAGATTTTAACAGGGGATTATTTCTCTTTCTTTATTTTAGAGTAATTAGCCACTGGTTTCACCTGCTTTGCTAACAACATGGAGGAAGATGCTTATCTTTCAATTAACTTTGACAGGAGGGCATGCACACAGCTCATCTAGAAGCTGTATTGAGTTATTTGGTGCTGTTAAAAGGCAAAACAGCTAGAAGACAGTACTGTCCTACATTATGTAGGAATGGAATTTTATCTACAAAGAGCACATCCTTACCCACCATCATTCTCGGAGTAATTTTATATGACACAGATGTTAAAGGAATATTAATGTCTGCAGTCCATGCTGAATTACAGTTGGCCCCAAAACAGTTCCTGTTTGTGCGTTCCAAGACTGACCATAGATAGATTGATCAATGTTATGAAAATCCTTCATTCCTCTTGAATACCTCTTTGAAAGAGACTACAACCTGTTGATCCTCATCCAAAAGAGATCACAGGACTCAGTGAAGTCTACCCAATGAAGGCTGTGCATTGTGAAAGAGTACCTAGTAAAAGGACAGATAGGTGATTGGGGGAAACTGAGTGCTACCCACTTTGAAAACAGTTTAGGCTACACTTTGAGTCCACACTGAAAAAATCCTAGCTAAGGTACAAGTATCAGGGTCAGTCATATGGAATATCATTTCAACAGTTCCCATAATGTCCAGGTTACTTCTCTTTTGACTTTCAAATAACATCTCCACATTAGGCTTTTACTAAAGAGAGAGGGGCTGAAAATAAAGATGTATTTCTAGGCAGCTGAACTACCAGGGTATTTTTTAATGATTTTGTGTCAACCTAGACAGAGTTTCCATGGGTATGCCACAGGACTGTCTCCAAACCTTCCTTCTCTATAGTTTTTATCAGTGATTCAGATGAAGACAAAAGAACATACACTTATCAAACTTGTGAGTAACACAAAGCTAAGAGGACAGGTAATATAAAATAAAAAATAATAATTCAAATGAATACACCAAAATATAGCAGATTAAATTTAATTCTCCACTTCTACATTCAAACTATTGACTACACAAATATAAGATTTGACCTAACAGCAATTCGTGTGTAAAAAAAAGAAAAAAGACATAGATGTTTTTGTTGACTTTAAGCTAAATATAAGTCAACAGTATTATAGCTTCCCCCAAAGGCTAAAGCAATCTGAAATCACATTAAAAAAGAATAGTGCCTAAAGCAAAAAAAAATACAATAGTCCTTTTCAATTATGTACAGCTACCATCATACCAGAAATTGATGAGCTCAATTCTTGATGCCACATGTAAGAAGGCCAATGACAAGCTAGAATATACCTAGAGAAGGTGACAAGAATGTTAAGGAGTTAAAACCAGATATGAGAAAGGACTAAAAGAACTCAAGATGATTGGCCAGAAGAACAAACTTGGAAAGAGCAGGTGGTGGTGTGTTCGCCTCCTCATCATGGCCAACCCACCAGCTGTCAACAAGAGCTGAGTGCAGAAACGGGGGGACACAGGGACCCACACCACAACTCCTGAGCAGCAGCATGGGGCCTATGAAACAGCCCTCCTTCTGGAAACACTCTCTCCCCTTAGCACTGCTCCTTCTCAGTCTCCTTTGAAGGCTCCCCCTCTTCCTCCACCCAAACTATAAATGCTTGAGTCCTCAGACTTGAGCCTTGTACCCTCCTCTTTGTGCCCTAGGCAATCTCACTCACCAACAAGGCTTCGAAGAACTGTAAGTGCCAATGACTTTTATTTTTTTTAATTTCAGCATATTATGGGGGTACAAATGTTAAGGTTATGTATATTGCCCATGCCCCCCCACCCTCCCGACACCCGATAAATGTCATTCCTATATGTCCACTTAAATGCTGATCCATTAATACCAATTTGCTGGTGAGTACATGTGGTGCTTGTTTTTCCATTCTTGAGATATTTCACTTCGTAGAATGGATTCTAGCTCTATCCAGGAAAATACAAGAGGTGCTATATCACCATTGTTTCTTAAAGCTGAATAGTACTCCAAGATATACATATACCACATTTTATTAATCCACTCATGTATTGATGGGCACCTGGGTTGTTTCCACAGCTTTGCAATTGTGAACTGTGCTGGTATAAACATTTGAGTGCAGGTATCCCATTTGTAGAGTGTCATTTGATCTTTTGGGTAGATGCCCAGTAGTGGAATTGCTGAATCAAATGGTAGATCTATTTGTATTGCTTTAAGGTATCTCCATATTGCTTTCCACAGAGGCTGAACGAGTTTGCAGTCTCACCAGCAGTGTAGGAGTGTTCCTATCTCTCCGCTTCCACGCCAACATTTATCATTTGGGGACTTTTTGATAAAGGCCATTCTTACTGGAGATAAGTGATATCTCATTGCAGTTTTCATTTGCATTTCCCCGATGATTAGAGATGTTGAGCATTTTTCATATGTTTGTTGGCCATTATTCTGTCTTCTTTTGAAAAATTTCTGTTCAAGGCAAGAAGCATGCCGATGACTTTTAAATCATACCTACCACTCATGTCTTTCCTCCAGGTTCCAAGTTTGCACATCCGACTCTCTTCTTAGCATTTCTACTTAGCTATCTCACTGGCATATCAAACTCAACATCTCCAAAACTCAAATCATCATCATCACCTACTAAACCTGCTTCTTCTCATGTCATAAATGCCAATTCCGTTCACCCAGCTGCTTAACTAGATGCCTGAGCGTCATGCTAGATTCCTTGCCCTCTTTACTCACATGTGGAAGCAAATGGTCCACTCAATAGCTAATACAACAGTTTGTCTCCATCTCCACGTAATTGCTTCAAAACATGAATCTACTCCAAACCCTTTGGTAATGTCCCAGTGCCCCTAAGAAAAGAACAATAATTTTAAAAGGCCCTGCCTAACCTGGCCTCTGCCTAGTTCTCTAGCTGAACTTCAAATCACCTACCTTCACCCCCAACCTGGCTCCAGCTACACTGCCCTTCCTTCAGTTCTTCAAATATGCCAACTTCTTTTCCTTCTGCACGACTTCATGCAAGTTGACCCTCTGCATATTTGACCCCCTCATCCTTACAATCTTCTAGCTCTTTTTTTGTCTTTCAGGGCCCAGCTTAAATATTACTTTCTCAAGGAAGCCTTTCTACTGCCCGATCTAAATTAGTTTCTCTCTATTATTCTCTTTCGTAGCACCCTGCACTACAAAAATTTGAAATGACCTATTATTGATATATTCAAAAATTTAATATCTACCTTATCGACCAGGCCAGGGGTTAGCAAAATTTTGCTGGAAAGGGCCAGACAGTAAATATTTTAGGCTTTTCAGGCCATACAGTCTTCATAGCAACTACTGAACTCTGCTGATGTAGTATAAAAGCAAAGGAATGGGCGTGGCTGTGTTCCAATAAAACTTTATTTACAAAAGCAGGCAATAAGCTAGATTTGCACTGAAAGCTATAGTTTACAGACCTCTGTAAGAAACTACAAGTTCCAGGGAGGTAGGGAGAAGACTGTTTTACTCTCACCATTGTATCTCTGTTGCCTAGACAAGGGCCTGGGATATAGCTCTTGCACAATTACTAACTGTTGAATGGATACAATCTGGTAGACTGCCACAATAAAATTTGTTCCATGTAGCTCTACAGATCAATACGTACAAGCTATAGGAGAGCAGATTTGGGTTCGATGTAAGAAAAGCTTCCTAAAAGTTCCACCAACCCTACTGAATAAAATACAGATCAGCAAAAATAATGAATGTAAAAGCATTTTGTAAACTACAAACAAAATATGTGTTCTTATCGTTAAGAATTAGAACTGACCAAAAATAGGCACAGACTGTCTTCTAAGGCAGTGGGAGTCCTTGGTTATTTAATGAGAGCCTGAAGACCCATCTATGAGGAGTACTCCAAAACAGATTTTTACACTGATACAAGTTGGCCCAGAAGATCTTCAAGACGCCTTCCAACCTAAGGTTTCTAAGCCATCACTCAGGACCTACTCATTAAGAGCAATAGCATATTTACTAAGTCCCTACCCTGAGACAAGATCTTCATATGCCACGATTTATTTAATTTTTTTCCTTCTGCCTCAGCTTCCCGCAGTGCTAGGATTACAGGTGTCAGCCATGGTACCCAGCCAGTTTATTTAATTCTTAAAACAATCCCCTGAAGTTTAAATGGCATTATCCTCATCTTTTAAATTATCTCATCAAAATGTCAGTTATCCTCACTTCGCTGAGACTCATGTTAAGGGAAAGGGGTAGAACAGGACTGGAATCCAGAGAGGGCTGAGAACTGGGCTCTCATCATGTGTCCCACAGCCACGCTCAGCCACGCCTGTCCCTTTTCAAGCATCACCCCTGGAACCCCAAATTTGCAGATACGCAATTCCTAGACATGTCCCTTTACATTCAGGACTGAGAAATAAACCTTTCAAAAAGAAATCTGCATCAAATTTATTATAGGGCTCTGATAGAATGATGAAGAAACGTGTGTCCCAAATCAGTCATTTTTGAAAACAATTTTCCTTTGAGATATGCTGAATAAATATAACAGCTTTGTAAATGGAAAATAATTTATGTCTAAGAGAAACATTTTCACCTTTGCGAGAAAACCTACTATTTTTCGATCTGCATTTCGCAGAAGGGAAAACAAGTAGCTGAAGTATTACTCAGGCAATATTATAAATTATTAAATCACATCATTTGGATAACATTTGTCGGGGAAAGAAAATACCAGGTGCAGCACAGAATAAATACTGCTGTTCCTAATTTTCAAAGACAGAATAGACTTTCCATTGCCATACACAAATACTTATACAAAAATGGGCAATTTTTTTTATATCAGAAGGGAGTCAAAAAATTAATCTGAGTTTTAAATCAGAGCTATGAGATTACGAATGCTCTTTATTATCTTCAAATTGCTTATCTATCTTTTCTATTTTTTTAATGATGAACATATATTACCTGTGTAATAAAATGGTCAAAACAATCTGATTACAGGATGTATTTCTTAATATTTTCTCAGTAATTTATTGGCCAAATCCTTCTTAATTACTCCATCTATCTACTGTTCAGTTATTTGGCCTCATCCACTTAGACCACAACTGAGAGTTAGGGAGAAAGCAAAAAAAAAAAACCTCTGAACAGCCTAAGAATATGTGACAAATCCAGGCTTCAAACACATTCATTACAGGAGGGACTTTTGAACGCTTGTTATTTATTTTATAGGGAATTCTATCTAATTAACTTAGATAGCTGGTTGCCAAGTCTCCTACAGGTAAGAAGGGATGTCTACTAGACAATGTGGTTATTTCCTCAACATCCTTTCTACCCAGCCTCCAACACGTAAATAGCCATTTTATCGGGGTAGGATTGAGTCCCACCTCCAGGAATATTCTCTGATAACCACGGTAATATCAGAATAATCCCACCACTCTTCCACATTCATTTCAGATACATACCCAAACCAATAAGCACTTGGAATTCTTCAGGTCTTGGGCACTGGTTCAGGAGTTTGTCCAATCAGCACAAAGCTCAGGATTTCTACTACGAACTCTGGAACAAAGATGCCCTCTTCTCTGATGACAAACTATGCAATCTAGCTGGCAGGATGTAAATCTTGAAAATACTGCAATTATTAATAGTTTGCACCATGATGCAGACCAGCCCAAAGATAAACCTTATGCATGGAGCCAGGTGAATGAAACCAGAGCCCTGAGGAAGCCACAAAAGAACCCAATCAGCCTCTAAGCATTTCACTTACATGAGCCAAAAAAAGACGCTGCTACTGTTTGTGTAAGTTTGCATTAATTAGATTTGATGTTAGTCATGACAATTTTGGTTTGCCCTGGAGAATTGTAGCTGACAGCTACTGCCCAACACAACTATTAACAAAGTTCCCTTTCACTTCCGAAAGTACTCTGGTTTTAATGGTAAGTCACATGAGTACCTGTATCATAACTGATGTCGGCTAAGAGGAGGGTATCAGGCATTTAGGAGTGACCAGAACACAGTGACAACTGAAATCCATCAAAAAACCAAGCATATACAGAAAATATTTTTAAAAAGAAGACAAAAATTCAGCAGCAGTCTGGAGTAATTCAATGTAGAGGCAAATAGTCCTATACATATTGATAACTCTAGAAGCTATCACGCTAAAGCAGTATTTTCCCAAAAAGTTCTAAAGATTTTCTTCAGGAACTATAACAAATGTAACACAGAGGAGGTTGAGGGGGTTCTGTGGTCCATCATATACAAGAAAATTTCCATTCTATAACCCCCCTCTGAGACTTAAAATACACATTAACACTGTAAAGGCTCAGTGTAATCTTGAAAAAAAGAAAGCTGCTTAATTTTGTTTATCTGGTATTTTTGCAATTTAGTTGATCACAGAGAACTGCTTTTCTAAAAGACACCTATTAATATGCAGTAGATAACTATTCTGCTGACACCAATTTGGGAAAAGCTGCAGTCAGTAATTAGTCATGATTTGATGACTGAGTCATCAAAAAAAAAAATCAAATTACTTTTAGTGTCTTCAGTTTAAAAAAGTTGAAAAGTACTTAATATAGTCTATAAAGATTTCCTTCCAGAATGGTTAAATTTTTTAAGTGTGAAATAATTAAATAAATAAATGGAAAAACCAAAACTCACTTCTCCTAGTGACTCATTAAATAACAGTGGTGAACAGCATAAGGAATCTCTACAGTGTAACTAAAATAGCACCTTCTAAGGCACAAGGACTTTTTGAAGGATATAGGTTATATTACCCAGGAGAGAAACAAGGCTAGGGATACAAGAACACACACACATCAGTAATTCTAAGTAGCGTCCTATTATGATCAAGAAATGTACAAGCTGATACTCTGCACCACTTTAAGACGTGCATTATCCCAGAGGTCATATCAACCATAATGATTTTACAAGGGACTTGAGAAATTGCCATCTTTGCTATATAAATTTTTAGGAAGCTTAGGGGGGGTCTTTCATGCTAAAATATAAACACTGCACTCAGGAGAAATGTGCCAGAGTATACTTCACTGTCCCCAAGAAGGGTTCTTTCGACTCTAAGTAGAATAAAACAAAAAGCCTCAGAGATGCCTTAAAATAAATCCTGCTGTAGCGGACAGACTGGCATCTTCACCACAACGTGGGCCTGGTGAATTCTTGTAATTCAGAGAGTCCTCAGAGCTTTGGAGAAGCAATCTAAAAAGACCTCCGACAGGAATTCCACGTTGGGCATCCGAGCGGGAGAGATTGAGGAGGGAGGGGGAAAATGAATGATTTGACTAGCGCACCAAACACCCAAAGCCACACAAGGAAGGAAAGAAATAATCCTGGGATGGATGCTGAGTGTAAACAACCCGGCTTAAGGGCTTCAACCATGTTGTAACAGTGAGAGAGCAATTTCCCTTGAATTTCTACAGGAGGAGGGACACATGATACATCATGCAGGAGGATTCGCAGCAGCTGACAACAGAACAGTTGGCACAAAATCAGAAAATGCTGCTGGGCCTCAGAAATATTATCCCCACATGAGAGGCAACAACAAAGTTGCATTATAATAGAGTGTGAAGTAGAAATGGCCCTGCTGGTTCATCACAATGAGCCCTGGCTATTGGGAGTCCCAGCTGTGGTTTACCGTTGGCCCTGCCACCAACACCATGGCTCCTGTCATCTGCTTCTGCTGCAGCAAGGATTTAAGGACACCATAGCATTTTACTGAAATCTGAAAGCAAGTAACTCTGGGTTACAGCAAGGTCTAAGGTCCCTCATGCCATTTGTACTGCAGAAGTTTTAGTTGTCTACATATTTGCTTGAGATGCACATGATACTATCCTTTGAGAGAGAAGGGGAAACAGCACTTTGCTTCACAGCTTGTGTTTGTGTAAATGTAGGAAATTCAGTTAAAATGGTTCCTTTCTCTAAAAAAGACAGGAGAAACTCCAAACACCTGAGAAATTAAAGCACTGAGGCACTCAGAAACTCCAACTGACAACTCCAAATGCACATGTATACACATATGACAACAGACAGATGATAGACTTATAATCAAACATCAGGCAGGAAGCCATACAACAAAGAAGTATTCTGAAATAATCACTAATATCATGACCCTATATCCTTATTTTAGAAGAATTTTCCACATGCACTTAATTTGAGCCTCACACTATCCCCTGGGATAGCATAGGTATTATTTCATTTTAAAGATACGCACGCAGACTCAAAGAAGCCAAGCGACTTCCTTACATGCTCAGCAACAGATGGAAGTGGCCGCCTGAGACTCGCACCTGGTTACTCCTCATCTATTGTCCCTTCTACCTTATGGTAACCAGAGTTAAGGATTTTAGAGGAAAGGAATTAAAGTCTGAACTTCCACTAAAAAGAACAACTTAACAATGGATGAAGAAGCTATCAGGACCACTCAATTGGTACCCATTTTTAGAACCAAATAAACAAACTGGAAACAATATCATCTTGTACCTGTAGAGGTACTTTCACAAATAATATTTCAAAGTGCTTTTGCATACATCAATTTCCTTTGGCCTTTACAGTATCCTTATAAAATATGTAACGCAGGTATAATTGCCCTCGTGTTTGAGATGAAGTCACTGAAATGGCTAGAAAGATATTAAATCACTTGCCCAAGGTCATGTGAAAGGTTAGTAAAGGAGGTAGAATTACTAGAACTTACGTCTGCTGGAGCTAGTCAATTCTTTTTGACATTTTTAATGACTTCAGAATATCAGTGTTGGTATGTTTCTGTCTTCCCTTCTCTTTCTCAGTTCACAATTGAGTGCTTACTACATGCGCAAGACTATGCCAAATGCTCTGGGAAAGAGAGAGAATTTGCTCTCTAGGAATTTACAATCTAAGAGAGCTTTGACAGTTATTTGCACTCAAAATACCAGGAAGAATAAAATGTGTCCAATCAAAGATACAAATAAATTCAGCAGAAGGAGAACATCATTCTTGAATGGAAAAATCAGGGAGAGGCTCATGAATAGTTATTATATATTCATTCCTGGTTGCCAGGAACAGTCCCAGTTTGTGCCTATTGTCCTTTCAGTGGCCCCTTTCACTCTCAAAGTGTCCCAGTTTGCATGACAGATTATATGATTAGCCTTTTCATGAAGGTGGTGTCATTAGGGTGTGCCTTGAATGGAGTATATTCTAATGAGTGGAGATTTAGGAAGAAACTATTAATAGAAGGGAAAAGAAAGCCAAAGGCAGAGCAGAAAGAGAAAGAACCATGACAAATTAAGTATGGTAGATAATCTAGAGAGTTGGCTGCCATCGACTCTTCCTTTCCCTATATGTGTGCATGCTGTTCCACCCATCAGGAGATGGACTCTCTTTCCCTTGAATAGGGGCTGGCTCTGTCATCTGCCTTGACCAACAGAATGTGCTGGAAGTAACATGCTGGTGGCCAGCTCCAGGTCTAGCCTTTAAGAGGCTAGAAATCTGCTTTTGATCTTGGAAAGAGCCACCAAGAAAGCCAAAGACAGACGCAGGGAGGAAAAGGATCCCCAAACCAGCCTGCAGCGGTGCCAGCCAACCCAACGAGGTGCCTGCTACATGCACGGAAGAGCCTCGTAGCTGTTTCAGCACCAGCAGACACTGTACAGAGCAGAACTGCCCAGACCACCCAGGTTGCAGAATTCTGAGACAGTCTGTTACACTGCAATAGAAACCTGCAACGCTGAGTGAGTAGAACGTGAGGAGAAGCTTGGCTGGGGTGTGGTGGGTGACGTGGGTGTTCTTTGTTGTTCTGGATCCTCCTCACTCTTAGGAAAGCCCTGGGTCCCTTCATCTCAGGGCTGGCTTTCTCAGTGGTTCTGTCCCTTGTCCAGAAGGCAGAAGACTCCCAAAAGTCTGGGCCCAAGAGAGATTCCTCCCCTCCTCCAGGCCATCAAGAGGGTCTCTTGGACTCCTTCCCTGTCCTCAATCTTCCTTAGGAGTGCCCAGGGAAGCCTTCAAGTGTGTACAAGCTTCCCTCAGCTCTGCAGCTCCACAGTTTCTGTAACCTCACGCTGTCCTGCATCCCGCCTTTAGCAATCGGTTAACAATTCAAGCTGAATTCCCTTCACCTGCTTCTGTGGCAGGTTTGCCTTCCTCTTGAGTTCTGCAACAGATAACCCAGGGCCTGCATTTACTCTCTATCTGAAGGTGCCTGGTTTGCCGTGGATGTTAGGCCAGTTTGTTCTCTGCAACGTCAGCTCTCTGATGGGGTCAGGAAAAGTTACTACGATTTTGGATGTTGCTTCTTGTGTCAGGTGTTCACAGATCAGGCAGAAGCCAAAAGTCCATAGTTGGCTTTTAAACTGTGGTCCAGGGAACACTAGGTGTTCCAGAGGGCCCTCAGGGGCAGCCCCCAGGAAAAGGGGAGGTGAGTGAAAGGCCACCGGACACTCCATTTCCACCTCAGCCAGTCGGCCCCATTTTTTAAAACCAATTTTACATACTGAGCTTCAGCAGAAAGGGACATGGGACTAAAACCCTTGGAAAACTACTGACCCATACATAGCATGATTTCAGATGCATCAAGTAAGCACTCCCTTCCCCAAAGCCTCTTCCTCTCTATTGGTTTCCCATGGCCTAAAATCCATCCAAGAAGAGAAGAGCTTTTCACCATACTCAGAAGTAAAATTTAAAATGCAAAAACTTCAAGGGGAAGTTGACTTAAATTCACATTAAATGGCGTTGATAACAGGTTTTTTTTATCAAAGCAGGTTTTCATAAGGAGAACAGAGCACAAAAACTGTGAACTGGAAAAGGAATAAAAAGAAAACCCTGGGCCGCTCGCGGTGGCTCACGCCTGTAATCCTAGCACTCTGGGAAGCCGAGGCGGGCGGACTGTTCGAGGTCAGGAGTTCGAAACCAGCCTGAGCAAGAGCGAGACCCCCTGTCTCTACTATAAATAGAAAGAAATTAATTGGCCAACTAATATATATAGAAAAAATGAGCCAGGCATGGTGGCACATGCCTGTAGTCCCAGCTACCGGGGAGGCTGAGGCAGGAGGATCGCTTAAGCCCAGGAGTTTGAGGTTGCTGTGAGCTAGGCTGACGCCATGACACTCACTCTAGCCTGGGCAACAAAGCGAGACTCTGTCTAAAAAAAAAAAAAAAAAAGAAACCCTGAGTTGGGGACAGAGAAATGATTTCAGAAGTGATGGTTCAGGGGCAAAAGGCCAACTTCCTGCTTCACAGTGCTGCCCACACCTGGCACACACACACGCACATGCATGTGTGTGCAGGAGAAGTAGGCAGTCCAAGAATCTGCTTAGCAGCTGCACAACACAAGCAACCACGGTCAGGACCTCAGAAGGCCAGGTGGCGACAAGACGTAAATAAAGATGCTTCCTTTGCAGCCCGCTCACCTGGGACCTGTAGACACGCAGTGACTCAGCACCGCCTCTGGCCCTGATTGCACAGGGCCGTAATACTAAAGGATGAAACATGAAGGAAGGAAGGGGAATATGTTAAAGATGGACATCATGAAAAATGGTCACTGTAAAGCTGCTCAAAATAAAAGCAGAAGAAAAGGTAAGTGCCTCTCCAGAAAGTACCTTCAGTTTCAAAGCTTCACACCAATCATCTAAGGGAAATCTTCACAGCCAGAGAGGTAATATTTAGGAAAAAATGCTAATATTACCGAACGTTACTGCCAAAATTTCAAGTGAGAGTAACTAGGCCAGAAACACCATTAGCAATTTTCAAATCAAGTCTTAGGCAAATATCTTTAAAAAAAGAACAAAAGTAGAATTAAATACTCCTATAATCCCTACGTGTAATTACTGAAATAAAGAAGGGGTTTTATGATAAAATACGTATCCGTGAAAGATTAATGTAAAAACCTGAAACAAGAGAAAATGTCATTATTTTCTGCAGAAGAAACTTAGAGAAACTCAATCAGTACCTGAAAAGTTGGGTATGGTAGGAAACAAATGTCAACTACCATACTCCATCTCAGCTAACAGTTTCCTTTAGTTGTTACTTGATTATGTATGTAAATCTCTTTGCAACCAAAAAATGAACTCCTCTAAAAGTCTGGGTGTTCTCTCATTTCTTTTTTTGCATTTTATGTTAAGTGAAAAATAAGCACTTAACACACACTTGTGGAACAAGTAAATACATATGGAAAACAGTGTTTGTAACACTACCGCAAAGTATAGTATTACACAGTACTTTCTATGATGTTGTGCAGAGAAAGTTTTGATTTAATGAATAATTGATCTCGTTTTAGCAGAATCTCTAATGAAGTTTTGGTCCTTTAATGTTTGTGTCATTTTAAGCCTGCACATAACATTTAATGTCTAAAAACATTTAAATATCACTAACACTAAAGAAATCATCAACTTAGAAAGTGCTAACTGCAGAGCAGACCCTTAAGAAAAGCACATTTTATGCTCACCATCTCTAATCATCAGGGAAATGCAAATCAAAACTACAATGAGATATCACTTAACTCCAGTGAGAAAGGCCTTTATCAAAAAGTCTCCAAATAACAAATGCTGGCGTGGATGCGGAGAGAGAGGAACATTCCTACACTGCTGGTGGGACTGCAAACTAGTTCAACTTCTGTGGAAAGCAATATGGAGATACCTTAAAGCGATACAAGTGAATCTACCATTTGACCCAGCAATCCCATTACTGGGCATCTACCCAAAAGATCCAATGACACTCTACAAAAAAGACACCTGCACTCGAATGTTTATAGCAGCACAATTCATAATCGCAAGGCTGTGGAAACAGCCCAAGTGCCCATCAATCCAAGAATGGATTAATAAAATGTGGTATATGTATA
>VSMD01066393.1:0-21438 GCA_008750895.1 Mirza zaza | reverse complement strand
AAAAAAAAAAAAAAAGAGGTAAATTTTTACCTTCAACATCAAGCACAGCGCCCAGTACATATTGGCACTCAGTAAATATTCTTTTAATAAAAAGCCTTGACACAAACACAATAATTAGCCCAATATAGTTTATGAAGTCAATGCAATTATATTTATGGTTTCATTATAGTATAAACATATAATGGTAACATGGCTGTTTCTTGCATTATATGTTAAAGTTTTCAATTTGTAATTATATCTGTTATCTTATTTTTATTTTCACAAATCTTTTTTAGGAAAAATCAAGTTTGCCTCCATTATATTGTAATCCTGTGGACTATGAGCTTTCTAGAGGTCACTTACCCTAAATTCCAGACTGACTCTCCTCAGTATTACCTTACCGTCTATCTTTTCCCTTGGCCCATGTGGTACTGAAAACTGAAAGGATATGCACAAGTCAGATTATTGGAGATTCAGGCAGCAAGGGTTCACTAATAAAGTGGGACATAGTGATTTAAGTGTTAGCGACTAAAAGAATGGAGGGGGCAAACCAGAAGAAAGAACAGAAAAAACAGAAGCAAAGTTTTATAAATTATTTTATTAGATTAGCATTCTGTCAATGTCCAACCAAACAAATATAACATGTGAATGAAGAATTACAGGCCAATTCATTTTTGGATATAAATATTTTAAAAATCCTTATTAAACTAATAACAAAATGAATCAATCAAATATATGAATAATTTGGATTTATCTGAAGCTCCAAAGATGTTTTCACATTAATGACCTGCTTTCATAAGTCACTACATTTCCAGATCAAAGACGTGAAAGAAATTGACAAAAAGTTCAAAAAACATTTATTATTTTAAAACACAAACATAGCACCTTATGAAAAAAGGGAACATCCTTAAACTGATAGAGTGTATTTTCTAGGAAATAATGGATGAATTTCCCTTTACATCTCAGAACAAGAAAATCATATTATCTATCATTTTTGATTCAACATTGAACAGGAGTTCCTACTTGGTGTGGCAAGATAATTATTTAAAGAGGAGAAAGGATAAATTTAAGGATTGGAGAAAGAACTGCCATTATTTGCAGATGAAATAGTTGTCTACATAAATAAGTCTAAGAGACTTAATGAGAAGGTATTTGAAATTTTTAGAGAACATAACAAATTGAAGAATATAAGAATTTTTATACAAAACTAATCTGAGATTTTATTAATTTTTTTTAGTTTCCATTTATAATAGCAGCCAAAATACATGGTACAAGGAAATAAAGCTAGCAAAATTGGGTAAAATATTTTGGGATAAATTATAAACATGTAGCAGAAGATATAAACAAGTAAATGGAGTGATATACTATGGTCATTGATGGGAAGGCAATATGGCATATATTATAATAATTTCTTAATTCATTTATAAATGCAATCAATACAGTTCCCTTCAAAATCCTAAAAACATTTTGAAAATTGACACAAATGGAAATTGTCTTATAGAGCCCAAAATTTATGTGGATATATAAGAGATTAAGAATAGAAAACATAATTTCAAAAAAGAAGAGGCATGTCCTAAAATATATCAAAATATTATAAATATTGTTTGAAGATTATGTTATTACCACTGGGATAGACATAATCCAGTGCACAAAACACAAGCCTGTCTATATATAGGCTTTATATTCTTTAATATATAAAAGAAAAGGGCACTGTAATTAAGTACAGAAAAATACAAACCTTTCAATAAATGATATAGGGACAATTGGTTGTAATTATAAAAATATTTTTATTCATGTCATGTTTTATAATATAAACAAACAAATCTCAGATCTAGTAAAGATTTAAATATGAAAAACAAAACTGGAAAAATTTTAAAAAGAAAAATGAGATTATTTCTTTGACTTCAGGATAGGAATAGATTTTGTATGTATAAAACACAAAAAGACTTAAATCTTAAAAAAAGAGTAATACATTTAGTCATATTAAAATGAAGCCTCCTATACAACAAAGGAAGTATAAAAAATGTAGAAAAACACCTTTTATATTGGAAGAATTACTTGCAATGAATCTATCTGACAAAGGGCTAGTATCTAGAATTTTTAAAATCACAAATGAATAAGAAAAACTCAAAATGAAAGAGGAAAGGTATGTAAAGATAATCTACTAAGAAAGGAATCTGAATGGCTAATGTATGTATGAAAATGTGCTCAAGTACACTAAAAATCAGGCTAATGTACATTAAAACAAATGAGACAGCATTTCCCATATATCAGGTAAGAAAAAAGTAAAAATTCCACAATATAAAATATTTGCAAGGTTGTGGAGACAATGAGACTCTTCCACAATGCTGGTAGGTATATAAATGGATACAAGCACTTTGGAAAGGAAGGTGATAACAATTATTAATGGATAAAACAAGCATACCTAGCAATTGCACTCCAAGTCATGCCTTAGAGAAGCTCCCATATGTGGACACATGGAGATATTTTTAGAGTAAAAATTATAGCACTTGAAATAAAAGTTTATAAAAAGGAAACAACTTAAATTTTAAGAAAATGTACAGTAGAATACTACAAAGCAAAAACAAACAGAAACAAAGCAAGAGGATAAATGTCAAAATTATAAGATTTAACAAAAACATCAAGTTGTAGAAGTACATGTACAGATCAATTCCAATTATATAAAATTTAAATCTCATATATATATATGTACACACACATTATATTTGCGTATGTGTGGATACATAAATCTGTTTTGAAAGTATAAAACATACTTGGAAATCATGAATACCAAATCGTAATAGTGGTCACTTCTATGAAGGGAGAGAGGAGAATGGAGTTTTGGAGGTGTGTGCCTACATATATATCTCCATAAATTTGCTTATGAAAAACAAGGATCTGAAACAAATATAACAAAAATTAAAGTTGTCTAAAACCTGATTGAAAGATATGTAAGTGGGTTTTATATTGTACATTAAGTTTTTCTGTATAGCTGAAGTTTTTCATAACAGCTGTTTTGGGGGAAGGTTATTGAAAGATAGCTCTTTCTAGGATGACTGGTTGGTGTGTTTATGACGTTAGGCAAGAGTATAAATGAAGTAAAGCATTGTTTAGAAGTAAGATGGTGAATTTAGTTTTGGTTATATTTGGCTTAAGGGGCCTTGTGGAATCTAGGATGAGAATACCAGCAAACACTTAAGCCTGAATTCAGCCTGAATATGGTGTGAGCACAGCAACTGGGGTCAGAGATAGAGATTTGATATACATAGCCTATATGCCTCTGATGGAACCATGTGCTTCTATGAGAGTATCTGGGGATACTGCATAGAATAAGGTAGTCAGTCTTCTGGAGGCAGAGCTATAGACAAATTGATTTTTAACAGAAGAATAGGGGAAGTATATCCACAAAGAAGCAGGAGAAATAACTTTCAGAATTATTAGGAGATTCCATAGGTAGTTGTTTCACAGAAGTCATTGAAACAAAGAGTGTTAAGAATAAGAGGTCAACTCTTAACTAGTAGAGATGGCCAGGTTGATAGTGACTGAAATGTATTTGTTTGATATAGCAACATGGAACTCCTACAAAGTAGGTAATATCATTATCTTTTAAAGATGAGGAAACTAATAACATGAGTATAGGTAATTTATCTAATATAATGCTTATACTAAAAACAGAGCCAGAATTTAATCTTAGGTCTTCCACAATACAGATATACTTCAAAACATCATTTTATACATGGTAAATACACACAATTTTATCTGTCAATTAAAAAATAAAAATAGCCAAGTAATAAATAAATAAATAAATATTAATAGGTCTGAAGGCCTCCAGATCCCAAGCTTAGAGAAGACAAATCTTTTTAACCTTTGTATGTTCAAAGTCTGGAATATAATTAGTGTTCAATATGTTGAATGAATGCATTCTAATGTTCTTTTTACTCAGTTTCTCCCAATCATGATATCCTGCAAAACTAAAGCACAATATCATAACCAAGATATTCACATTGACATAGTCAAGATAAACATTTCTATCACCACAAGGATATTTCCTGTTGCCCTTTTATTTCCATGCTCACTTTCCTCCTACCCTCACGATTTCCCTAAACCCTAGCAGACAAATCAGTTTCCACTTCTAAAATTTTGTCATTTCAAAAATTGTTATACAAATGAAATCATACAATTATACATTATGTAAATTTGGGGATTTTTTATTTTTTCACTGAACATAATTCCCTGGAGATACAGCCAAGCTGGTCTTATTCTGTTGCACAGGCTAGAGTGCAGTGGCATCAGCCTAGATCACTGCAACCTCAAACTCCTGGACTCAAGCAATCCTTCTGCCTTAGCCTCCAAAGTTGCTGGGACTATAGGAGAATATGATTCCTTTTTATTGCTAAGTGATATTTAAAACTTTGTAGCCCTTTACAAAAATCTGTAATTAACCATTTCTGTGATTGTTTGATTAACGACTATCTCTCTAACTAGACTGCAAACTCCATTAATGCAGATATATTTTCTCTTAGAGTCATCCTTGTATCTCTAACACCTCACACAATGTAGTAATTTATTAAATATTTATTCAATAATGGATTTATTGTGATTACTGGTAGATACTCCAGAATATGTCACAGTAGAATCAGTTGTCACTGCTGTGTATTGAGTTTTAAACTGAGTGTTTCTTTTGCTTATATATAAATGTATTTACTTAGCAATTATTCATTGTTTATTATGCATCAGCTACTGTTCTAAGCACTGGGTATACAGCCTCAACAAAAAAAATCACCCAAAAACTCCTTGGCCTCTGGAATTTACATACCAATCTAGGAAGCTAAACAATCTTAAAAAATTAAATTATACAATGTATTAAAATATCGATAAGTTCCATGCAGACAAATAAAGCCTAAAAGGCGAGTTGACTGTTCAGGGAGGATTGCACTTGTACATAGGGTAGCCAGGGATGGCCTTATTGAAAAAGTGGCATTTGACCAAAGACCTATAGGAAAGGAAGGGATAAATCATTTGAGTGTCTGGGACAAGAACATCTGGGCAGAAAAAATAGCAAGTGTGGTGTCTTCCCAGAGTGTTTGAGTAAAACAGTACTAGGATATTCTTTAGCTGAGTGACTGAGGGGGAGAATAGTAGTAGATAAAGCCAAAGAAATAAAGAAGAGCTAGATCTGGGGTGCCCAATATAGTAGCCTCTGGCTGTATGTGGTTGTAAAGCATTTAAAATGTGACTGGGTCAAATTGAAATATCAGTATAAAATACACATCAGAGTTTGAAGACTTAGTCTTAAAAAGAAAAAGTAAAATATTTCATTACTAATATTTTTATATTAGTTACAGGGTAAAGAGACATTATGTATGTTGATTTAAATTTATTAAAATTAATTTTGCCTGTTTTTTACTTCTTTAATATGATTATTCAAATATTTTAAATTACATAAGTTGCTCACGTTAGATTTCTATTGTAGAGCATGGTGGTATATTATATAGTTCCTCACATGTGATTTTAAAACCTTTGACTTTTACTTTGAAGTGGGGAACAATTGGAAAGTATTAAACAAACGAAGAGATTATACGATTTCTACTTTTCAAGGGTTATCTGGGCTAGTGTGTTGAGAATAGATAGTAAGGGCGAAGAAAAAAGCAGTGAGACCAGTTATGAGGCTATTGCATAATTCACTTGAGAAATGGTGGTGGCCTGGCTTAGTTTGGTAGTGGTGATATGATTGGAAATATTTCAAAATATTGGATGTATTTTGAAAACATAACCAAACTATTTTATGACAAATTGGATGATGTTGAGTCTGAGTAAAAGAAAAAGTCAAACATGACTTCAAAGTTTTTGCCTGAGTAACTAGAAGGATTGAGTTACCATCAATGAACACAATGAAAAGCTACAGGTAGAATAGATTTGGAGAAGGTAATCAAGAGTTTAGATTTGGACATACTAAATTTGAAATGCTTATTAAACATTTAAGTGGACATATTGAGTAGGCAATTGTATATACAAATCTGGTTTTAAAGAAAAAGACCTAGGCCAGGGATATACATTTGTGAATTGTCAGTATACAGATAGCATTTAAAGTCTTTCAAAAGTGAATATGTTCACCAAAAGAATTAATGCAAATACAGCAAAGAAAAGTTTAAGAAATAAGCCTTAGAGTCCTTCAAATTTATGAGGAGGAAAGAAAACCTTCAAAGAAACTATTTCTTCTCCAAATATATTTTACTGCTTAAAGTTTGCTTTTGTTATTGAACTTCATTAAGTGAAATAGTTAGACAATCCCTTGGCAGTTATTAAAGCATGAATCTTGCTTTCCGTTAATCCATCTGGTTTGCAAAGTTCACCAGTTGTTGGTCATATACATTTTAGCCCTAAAATGAAGATTTAGTTATCTGAAAATCTGACAAATTAATTTTAAGTGTACGATGATTTATTGGTTATCACAGCCACATAGTTCAGTGACCTTTTATTAATAAATGGGGAATTCAAATGGCCTACTTCAAGGATTTGGTTATGGAAGACTATTATAGTCTTATGAAGTAGATTATTTTGTGCCCTGGGTCAACCCTATGACAGTGGTGACTAATAATAGCATGATGTAGTGAAAAGAGCACTGCACTGGGGAGTCATAAACCTGAGTTCTAGTCTTAGCTCTACCATTCATCAGTTGTCTCTGTGGCTCCCCATGGATGGTCTGAATAGAGTACCAATCCCTGTTTAAATTTTCACTGGTGACAAGTAAAGACAAAGTAAAGGGATATTCAAATAGTTAAAAATATTACATTTTAATACCTATCCTTTTTACTGAGAGTATCGCATGATTATTGTACTGAAATGGGTGACAGTAGATGGCAATAGGTGTAGTTTGTGTGATAGTAGATGCTATAATAAAAAGTTTCACTTGGCACGTGCTCACACACCAGCTGGCAACTCCTATTTATTATTTATTTATTTATCCATTTATTTATATATGTTCCTCCCTCATGAAATCCAACAGTCTGAAAACAACTATTATTGGATAAGTCACTTCAGCATTCTGAGTCTTTTTTGTTTCTCTATACACAATTACAAGAGTATTGCTGTGATTTGAATGTATCCTCCACAAGTTAATGTGTTGAAAACTATTGCTACTGTAACAATATTAAGAAGTGAGGCATTTAAAAGGACATGAGGTATCTGCCCTCATGAAGAGGTTAATGTTGTTATCACAAGAGTGGGATTGTTATAGCAGGAATGCGTTCCTGAAAAACAGGTTGAGTTTGGGGATGTTAGGCCCAATTTCCTCTCTCTGTCTCATGTGTTTGCTTCTACCTTTTTCCCTTCCCCCATGGGATGACCCTAACCAGATTGCAGTTCCATGCTCTTGGACTATGCAGTTCCAGAACCATGAAACAAATAAAAACTTCTATTCATTATAAATTAACCAATCTATAATATTCTGTTACAGTAGCAGAAAATAGACTAAGGCAGGAAATTGATTCCGAGAAGTAGGGTTGTTTTTATAACTAATACCTGAAAATGCAGAAGGAGATTTGGAACTAGGTAATTGGAAAAGGCCGGAAAAATTTGGGGGAGCAGGCTATGGAAAGCCTAGATTGCCATAAATGGAACATTGCTGGTTTGTTTTGGTGGTAAGGGCTCAGAAGAGGAGAATAGCTGTAGGGAAAATCTGGGTCTTCTTAGAGATCTTACGTGACCAGAATGTTGGTAAAAATATGGATGGTAAAGGCCATTCTGATGAGATCTCAAATGGAAATAAGGAACAAGAAATTGGAAACTAGGGTAAAGGCCATCCTTGTTATAAATTCACAAATAACTTAGCCGAATTGTGTCCACGTCCTAGGACTTTATGGAATGCAAGACTTAAGGGCATTGAAATAAGAATCTGACAGAGGAAATATCTAAGCAGAAAAGCATCCAGGCCTCTGTGTGGCCACTTTTAACTCTATACAGTGAGATGCAAGATAAAAAGAGTGATTAAAGATGGAATTTATCATTAGAAGGGAACCAGAATAGAAATATTTGGAAATCACAGCCTGGCCATGTAAAGTATAAAGCATCTTGGTCAGGACAAAATACTAAGGGTATGACCAAGCAATTGTTTGCCAAAATGGTTAATGTGACTAGAAGGGATTTAGTTGCTGTTAACCAAGACGATGGGAGAAAGACCCTGAGGGCATTTCAAAGGTCTCCAAGACTGTCCTTTCCATTATAGATCCAAAGATCTAGGAGGGCAGAATGGCTTTGGGAGATAGGCCTGAAGTGCCACCAATGCGCTTGCTGCTCAGAGCTGCCTGGGATCTGTGCTTCTGACATTCTGGTGCAGTACTCCTCAGCTACCCCATCTGTGGCTCAAGTGGGCCCAGGTGGAGCTAGACCCCTCACTTTAGAAGATATAAGCCATAAACTTTGGTGATATCCATGTGGTACTAATTCTGCAGGCTTGCAGCATGCAAGAGCTGTGGGGGCATGACTACCTCCACCTAGATTTCAAAGGATATCACTGATAGCCTAGGGGCCCTGGCAAAAGCCTGCCACAGGGGTGGAGGTACCACTGATTCCCCACTAGGGCAGCACCTAGTGGGGCTGTGGAGATGAGGCTTTCCAAGAGAATCCACATGAGGCCAGTACCTAGCAAAGATATGTAAGTGGGGAAGACCTTGAGACCAAATTACTACAGGGCAACCAGTGTCCAACTCTAGCCTGGAAAAGCTGCAGGCTCCAACCCATGAGAGTTGCTGGGTGGATTGAATTTAGCATAGTCAAGAGAGTGGGGCTGCCCAAGGGCTTTGGGGGCCTAATTCTGACATTGTGTGCAGAATCTAGGACATGGAGCCAAAGATTATTCTTTTATTTTTTACTTTTTATTTATTTTTTTTATTTTAGCGTATTATGGGGGTACAAGTTTTAAGTTTATGTATATTGCCCATGCCCCGCCTCCCCTCGAGTCAGAGCTTCAAGCGTGTCCATCCCTCAAACATTGCACATCTTACTCACTGTGTTTGTATATACCCATCCCCTCCTCCCCCCTCCCACCTGCCCGACATTCGATAAATGTTATTCCTATATGTCCACTTAGGTATTGATCTGTTAATACCAATTTGCTGGTGAGTACATGTGGTGCTTGTTTTTCCATTCTTGAGATACTTCACTTAGTACAATGGGTTCCAGCTCTATCCAGAAATATACAAGAGGTGCTATATCACCATTGTTTCTTAAAGCTGAGTAGTACTCCATGGTGTACATATACCACATTTTATTAATCCACTCATGAATTGATGGGGACTTGGGTTGTTTCCACAGCTTTGCAATTGTGCTGCTATAAACATTCAAGTGCACATGTCTTTTTTGTAGAGTGCCATTTGATCTTTTGGTTAGATGCCCAGTAGTGGAATCGCTGGATCAAATGGTAGATCCACTTGTATCGCTTTGAGGTAATATCCTTATTCAATAAATGGTGCTGGGAAAACTGGATAGCCACATGTAGAAGACTGAAACAAGACCCACACCTTTCACCTCTCATAAAAATCAACTCATGCTGGGTAACAGACTTGAACCTTAGGTGTGAAACTATTAGAATTCTAGAGGAAAATGTTGGAAATACTCTTTTAGACATTGGCCTAGGCAAAGAATTTATGAAGAAGACCCCAAAGGCAATCACAGCAGCAACAAAAATAGATAAATGGGACCTGATTAAACTAAAAAGCTTTGGCTTCTGCACAGCCAAAGAAACTGTCAAGAGAGCAAACAGACAATCCACAGAATGGGAGAAAATTTTTGCAAGCTACACATCTGATAAAAGGGCTGATAACTAGAATCTATTTAGAACTCAGGAAAATCAGCAATAAAAAAATCAAACAACCCCATCAAAAAATGGGCAAAGTACATGAACAGAAACTTCTCAAAAAAAGACAGAATAATGGCCGATATATGAAAAAATGCTCAACATCTTTAATCATCAGGGAAATGCAAATCAAAACCACAATGAGATATCACTTAACTCCAGTGAGAATGATCTTTATCAAAAAGTCCACAAACAATAAATGCTAGCATGGATGCGGAGAGATGGGAACACTCCTACACTGCTGGTGGGACTGCAAACTAGGTCAACCTCTGTGGAAAGCAATATGGAGATACCTCAAAGCGACCAAAGATTATTCTTTAGCTTTAAGACTTTAAGTTGTTTTCCCTGTTGGGTTTTGGGCCTACTTGAGTTCTGTTTTTCCTTTCTTCTTTCCTGTGACTTCCATTTGGAACAGAAATGTCTATCCTATGCCTGTTCTACCATTGTATTTTGGAAGTAGATAATTTGTTTTGTTTTCACAGGATCACAGCTTCAGGAAATTTGTCTCAGGATGAAACATGCCCTGAGTATCATCATAGTTGAATCAGATCAGACTCTGGACTTTGGATGTTTGAGTTGGTACTGAAATAAGTCACCACTTCCAGGCTATTAGAATGAAATGGATGTATTTTGCATGTAAGAAGGACATGACTTTTGGTGATCCATGAAGGGATGTTCATGTGTTGGAAACTTAATTCTTTTATAATAGTATTAAGAAGTGAGACTTTTTATTTTTTATTTATTTTAGCTTATTATGGGGGTACAAGTGTTAAGGTTACTTTTAAGAGGTAATTAGGCCATGAGGGCTCTGCCCTCATGAAGGAATTAATGTGTCCTTATGGGAGTGGTTTAGTTATCACAGCAGTGGGTTACTGATAAAAAGGATGAGTTTCGCCCAATTTCTTCTATCTTGTGCATTCACTCCTACCTTCTGCTCTTGCACCATGGTGTGACCCTCAACAGATGCCAGCCCCATGCTATTGGACTTCCCAGTCTCTACAACAAGTAGGCCAAATAAATATTTTTTCTTTGTAAATTACCCAGTCTGTGGTACTCAGTTATAGCAGAAGAAAATTAACTAAGACAAGAATAGATAAATGCAAGAAAATAAAACACATTGGCTTAAAGATGGACCAATATTTTGGCAACAATTAAGAAATTGCTGTTAATTGGTCTTCAGTTGTATTTATGATTTTAAAAGAAAAAGACATAAACTAAATATAACACTATTGAAGTATTTGTAAAAATAGGTGGTAACTTCATGGGGGCTATTAGCACTTCTATTTTTAACAATTTTATATTAAAAATTACAACCATAGTAAGTAAAGAGAAGTCAGACCACGTGAATATAAGCTACAATTTGGAGTCAGAACTAAGTTCAAATCTTGTCTCTGCTTTTTTTTAAATAATCAATTAACTATTTTACCTTCTCCTTGGTTACTTTTTAGTGATAATTCCTTTCCCACAAAGTTGTTGTAAATTTGACTCTTGAAGGCATGGAATAAAATCTCAGTTGATGTCAATTAGTAATGGTTTTATTGTGTAAATATCTTAGGCAGATGGTCAGGCCTCACAGAAATATTCACACAGGAGTAACCCACACAGTTAAATGCAGTCATTGGACTTAGAACAGAGTTGAAAAATTAGATGACTTCCATCTAACTCTAATGATTCAGTTACCTGTTAACTTCTAAGCAAAAATCAGCTAATCCTCTATCATGAGAGTTGCTCAGCTCTTCTTTTCCCCACTTCTACCATGCTTACCACCATCCTGTTACAGCCCAGTTTCCAAGACATTCATTACTTAAAGCTTTTGACACTTCATGTTATTGGTGGAGTACTTTCAATTTAAGGCCATGTTTCATTGGAACCTGCCACCAACCAAAAAACTCTCCCTCTATAGCATAATCAGCTTGGTTTCATTAATCTCCATGCTTTGGGGAAAGAGTTTCCTGTGAAACTATCATGCAGATTCCTTTCCAAGCATAGATTTATTGCTTTTGCATGAGGTGCCTTTCCAGCAAACTATGATAAAAAAGAGAAGGACATATGATACAGTACATGGTCATCTTATCTATGAAGAATGAAACCTATACAAACAAATTACATAGGTAATAAAGTCTATTCCCACAGTACCTGAATGATTCCATGTAGGGCATGTAAATGTAGGACCTAGCACAATGTCTGGTACAAACACAAAAGAGGGTTTTCTTATGCACATCTGTGGATATAAGAAGTCATCTGAGAAGTGGTTATATGTAAACTGAGCCTTAAATGACAAATAGGATTCAGACTGAGAAAGCACTAGGGTAATGGGAGTGAAGGGTAAAGTTTTGCAGGCTTCCCTCTGGCCCAAAATGAGTTTGCTGCCAGGAGAGACCATTCAGAACCCCCAAGTCATAATTTACTGGACATGGGATTGAAGAGTTAGTTCAGTTGGCACCCTCCCCGGTCCCTCCCATAGATCCAAGATGGCAGTGGTGGCAGGCTTTCCTTCACCCTTGCTGCATGCCACTCAGTGGTGGGCCACATGGACCAGTCCTCCCTCCTGCCAGGCCCACCCCGCCCCAGGCTGTGGCCCTGCCTAGCACCTCAATTACATCTGAAGTATGGAAATTCATTGGTAACAGTAAGTTCACAAATATAGAATACTCTGTTGCTGTAATTGAGGTGTATAAACCACTTATATCTTGAGTAGGGATGAGTAAGATGCAAACTTATAAAAAATAGCTGAAACAACTTTTTGAGAGAAAAATAGTATAAAAAGGTACATATGGAAACAATAGAAAGTTAACAAGTTGGGAGTCGATGGAGTTAAAGTATAGAATTTCTTTTAGATTTGTTTTTATTTGTAAGCAGAGTTGGTATATGTGTAAAATAACTGATTATAAAATGTTTTATCCCCAAGCCTCATGATAACCTCAAATCAAAAAAAAAAAAAAATCCCGCAGATACACAGAAAATACAAAGTAAAAAAATTAAACACACAACCAGAGAAAAACACTTTTAACAAAGGAAGACAGGAAAAAAGGAAGAAGAAAAGAGAGAACCATAAAATAACCAGAAACCAAATAACAACAGCAAGGCAGTAATAAGTCCTTTCCTATTGCACTGCTGGGAATGTAAAGGAGGGGAATTCAGGATAATGAAAATATCTGCAGTTGCATGTTTACTGCAGTAGAGATTTGGAATCAACCTTAGAGCCCATCAACAGATGAATGGTTAAAGAAATTGTGGTACATATATACAATGAAATATTATATAGTTACAAAGAATAATGAAAGACTGTTATTTGCAACAACATGGATAGAACGGAAGAACATTATGTTAAGTGAAATATGCCAAGCACAGAAAGACAAATTTCACATGTTCTCACTTACATGTAGGAACTAAATATTAAAACAATAGATTTCATGGAGACAGAGTGTAGAATGATGGTTACTAGAGGCCGGGAAGTGTAGTGGGGAGTGGGGTATAAAGTGGAGATGGTTAATGGATGTAAAAATATAGTTAGATAGACAGAATGAACAATATTCGATAGTACAACAAAGTGACTGTAATCAACAAGTTAAGATATGGCTTACAGGCTGGGCGTGGTGGCTCTCGCCTGTAAACCTAGCACTCTGGGAGGCTGAGGTAGGAGGATCGCTTGAGCTCAGGAGTTCGAGACCAGCCTGAGCAAGAGCGAGACCCCATCTCTACTAAAAATAGAAAGAAATCAATTGGCCCACTAAAAATATATATAGAAAAACTTAGCCGGGCATGGTGGCTCATACCTGTAGTCCCAGATACTCGGGAGGCTGAGGCAGGAGGATCGCTTGAGCCCAGGAGTTTGAGGTTGCTGTGAGCTAGGCTGACACCACGGCACTCTAGCCCGGGCAACAGAGTGAGACTCTGTCTAGAGAAAAAAAAAAAAGATATGGCTTACAATAACTAAAAGAGTAGACTTAGAATGCTCCTGACACAAATAAATGATAAATGCCCGGGGTGATAGATACACCAATTACCCTGATTTGATTAATACACAATGTATGTTTTTATCAAAACATTACATGCATCCTATAAATATATATATATATAATTATTATGTACCCATAATAATTAAAAATAAAAAAATTAAAACAGAATATGGACGCAAAATTCACTCCTTAAAAAAAATCTCTGAGAGGATTTTCATATGTGTGCATATTTAGGAAACTAGATTTTCACATGTGTGCAGATTTAGGAAACTGAATTGTAGTAAATAAATGAATCTATAACTTTCCTATGTATAAGATGAGAGATATGAATATATTGAATAAAAGCAAATATTACATTGCAGCTAACGTTTGCTGTTCCTATGCTTACTTTTTTTGTATTTATTTGTAATCAATGAATTTACTGATGCCTAATGTACATATTGAGAAAACATAGGCTTAAGAAGATGGAAGCTATATTGTGTGATGGCCGCAGATATTTTTTATTTACTCATTTTAAAATTTATCTTATCATTAAATTGATCCATATGCATTCTTTTTGTGTAGTCTTCATTAAATAATTCTGGGAACATTTCATGAGGTGTTGAACCCATTTCGTGGGGAGTTTTCATGAAGAGTACAAAATTGAATGACATTTTAATTTTTCATAGGTAATTAATACCAACTTTCCTAGTTAATCCAAAGCTCCATGTGGAAGATGCAAAAATAGCTTGCTTCATTTAATATGCATAACAGATGCCATTATATTTCTACACATCTGAATAGTGTTTTCATTTTGTTAAGTATTGAGTGTGGTATTTTAATCTGAATTGTTGCAGATTTTTTTCAAGTCAATAATACAAGCCTACAAAATTAAAATGCGCTACTTGTGTCAAACACAACAGAATCATTGTTTGTTTATTTTTAAGGTGCTAATAAAAAAGATTAATGATACTGGTGTATAATGGAACAATCTGCCAGGAGGCAAGCCCCAGAATATAGAGTGGCACAATAGCAAAGATAGCTCAGGAAAAAAATTACTGTCTCCCTCTCTAAATACATTCAACAGAATTCTTTTTACCACTGGGCTGGCATTTGGGGTTTAAAAGAGATAGCTTTCTTTTTATGTATAGCTCAAATGTCTTGGAAATTATTTACTTCCAGACAGGAAGTATTTGCATTTGAAGAGATTTTTGTCAAAAAAATTAATAAGCATATTTGACTTCCATAAAAACTGTATTTCCTAAACAGAGATACCCATTCTTAAACATATTACGCACAGTAATATGTCATTAATGCATCCCCCAGTAACTCAAACTGATGCCACTTCAGAACTTTCTGAATATAAAGGAGGGTTCTACCAAACAAATTGAAAGTTTGTTAAGCTCAATGGATATAAGAGGGGTGGCCAAACTTTTTACTTTAGCTAGGAAACCACTTCCATCTGTTTTGGTACCACTGAATTACAAGTGTTTATATGCACAAAATGGTCATTCTTTCCATTTATGAAATAGTGTCCCAAGGAACCCTAGCAGGCTATATAGTTGGCCCTCCATATTTTGATTCAACCAACTGCAAACAAAAAATATTCAAAATAATTTGCACATCAAATTTTTACGGACTTTTTTCTTGCCATTATTCCATAAACAATAGAGTGTAACAACTATTTACATCACCTTTACATTGCATTGTTCATTAACATCCAATCTTTCATACTGAAGAAAACATTTTAGCATTTCTTATGGGATAGGTCTGGTATTAATGAAATTCCTCAGCTTTTGTTTGTCTGAGAAGATATCTCTCCTTCATGTTTGAAGGATATTTTTGCAGGATATAATATTCTAGGGTTAAGCTTGTGCTCCTTGAACACTTCGAATATGTCATGCAAGTCTCTCCTGGCCTGTAAGGTTTCCACTAAGAAATCAACTGCCAGATGTATTGGGGCTATTTTATGTTATTTTTGTTTTCTTTTTTCTTGCTTCTCTTAGGACTTTTTCTTTATCTGTGACCTTTGGGAGCTTGATTATTAACTTGAGGCAGTCTTGTTTGGGTTGAATCTGCCTCATGTTCTATGACCTTATTGTACCTGAATGAATATTGATGTCTTTCTCTAGGTTTGGAAAGTTCTCCGTTATTATTTCTTTGAATAATCTTTCTACCTCAGTCTCTCTCTCTCTTGACCTCCTCTTTAAGGAAAATAACTCTTAGATTTTCCTCTTTTTAGGCTATTTTCTATATCTTGTAGGTATACCTCATTCTTTTCTATTCTTTTTTTCCCCTCTTCTATATATTTTCAAATAGCCTCTCTTCAATCTAACTAATACTTTCTTGTAATTAATCAATTCTGCTGTTGAGAGACTCTGATGCGTGTTTCAGGCTGTGAATTGAATATCTCAGCTCTAAAATTTCTGCTTGATTTTTTTTTCTTATGTCAATCTCCTTGTTAAATTTTTCTGATAGGCCTCTGAATTCCTTGTCTGTGTTGTCTTGAAATTGTCTGAATGGCCTCATATATCCATCACGCCAGGAATAGGTCACTGGTACCTTATTTAGTTTGTCTCATGAGGTCATGTTTTCCCAGAATTTCTTGGTGCTTATGGATGCTCATCAACTTTTGGGCATTGAAGAGTTTGGTATTTATTTTACTGTTCACAGTATGGATTTCTTTATACCTATTCTTCTAAGAAAGCTTTCCAGATATTCAGAAGGAATCGGTGTTCTGATCTAAGTCTTTGGTCATTACAACCATATCAACAATGGGTGTATCCCCAAACCCAGTAATGCTGTGACACTTGCAGACTCCTGGTGATATTGCCTCAGTGGATTTGGGTAAGATATGGGATAATTCGCTTTATTACCTGGCAAAGTCTCTCACTCTTCCCTCACTCTCTGTACTGGGATACTGGAGTTGGGGAAGGAGTGATGTGGACACTCTCTCATGACTATCGTATCTGGAAATGTGCCAGATCACACCTGAAGAAAACACCCAAAATCTATGGTGACTCTTGTCTGGCTACCGCTGACGCTTATTCAAAGATCAAAGGCTTTTTAGTCAGCAGGTGGTGAACCTTGCCATGACTGGATCCTTGCCTTCTGGACATGTTTCCTTCTAGCCCCAGGTGGGACTAGAAATGCCCTCCAGGAACTAATGGCCGGAATCAGGAGCTTTAAGAATATGCATAGTACTTTATTTTACTGTGGCTGAACTGGTGTCAAAGTTTCAAAATATAGTCTTTTGAACTCTTCCCTTCTTTCCCCCAAGTGGAAGAAAACTCCCTGAGCTGCACTGCCTGGAGTTGAGGGACATAACCCCAACATTGGTTTGGCCATTGGTGCTGGTGTCTCACTTACTCATGCGCACCCAAAGTCCACTGGATCAAAGCCAGCATAACCAGAGTAATTGTCCAAGGACTGCAGCCTTTGTGAGGTCACATACTTAAGCTAACAAATCTCAGTCTTTAAAGCTGAACCCCAAGAATATAAATATAAATACATATATATATATATATATATATATATATATATAATTTCTGCACTGGCGAATCTATTACAACTAGAAGGTCACAAGGTATTGAATCTTTGATTTGACTCTGCTTGACTGTTATTGGTTTATAAGAATTCTACTAATTTGGGTACAATGATTATGTTACCAGAGACATTGCCGAATTGATTTGTTAATTCTAGGAGACTGTGGAGTCTTTGGAGTTTTCTAGATATAAGATCATATCATCAGCAAAAAGTGATAGCTTAACCTCCTTTTCCCCATTTGGATATCTTGTATCTCTTCCACTTGCCTGATTGCTCTGGGTAGGACTTCCATCACTACATTGAGTGAAGTGGTGACACTGCTAACCCTTGTCTTGTTCTAGTCCTTAGGAGAAGTGTTTTCAATGTTTCCCCATTCAGCATGATGTTGGCTGTGGATTTGTCATATATGGCTTTTCTAATTTTGTGATATGTTCTTCTATGCCAAATTTGTTGAGGGTTTTTAATCATGAAAAGGTGCTTAATTTTGTAAAATGCTTTTTCTGCATCTATTGAGATAATTATATGGTCTTTTTTTTTAGTTTAAGTTTATGTGATGAATCACATTTATTGATTTTTATAGTTGACTCATCATTTTATTCCTGGAATAAAGCCCACTTAGTCATGGTACATTATTTTTTTAATGTGTTGTTGAATTTGGTTTGCTAGTATTTTCAAAGACTCAATATAATTCACAATAGCCACAAAGAAAATAAAATACCTTGAAATAAACTTAACCAAGGAGGTGAAAGATCTCTAAATATAACTAGGAAACACTCAGGAAAGAAATCACAGATGGCACAAACAACTGGGGAAAACATATCATGTCCATGGATTGGTATAATGAACATTGTTAAAATGTTTATATTACTCAATGTGTTTTACAGATTCAATGCAATCCCTGTCTAAATACCATTGTCACATATCACAGATCTAAAAAACATAATTCCACACTTTGTTTGGAACCAGAAAAGAGCCCAAATCACCAAAGTAATATTAAGCAAAAAGAACAAATCTGGAGGCATAACATTACCAGACTTCAAACTTTACTACAATGCTACAGTTACCAAAACAGTATGGTAATGGCACAAAAATAGAGACATAGCCCAGTGGAACGCAATAGAGAACTCAGCTATAACATCATCTGTTTACAGGCAATTGATTTTTGACAAAGCAGACAAAAGTATATACTAGGGAAAAGAAGTCATATTAAGTAAATGGTACTGGGAGAATTGGTTAGCCACATGCAGAAAGAAGAATGAAACAGGATCCATATTGCTCACTATTCACAAAAATTAATTCAAGATGGATAAAAGACTTAAATGTAAGGCATGAAACCATAGAATGCTAGAAGAAATGTTGGAAAAAGTCTTCTAGATATTGGCTAGACAAAGAATTTATGAAGAAGACCCCAATGGCAGTCACAAGAACAACAAAAATAAATAAATGGTACTTGATTAAATTAAAAGGCTTCTGCACAGTAAAGAAATAATCAACAAAGCAAGTACATGACCTGCAGAATGGGAGAAAATATTTGCAAGCTATATATAGGTAAAGGGCTAATAATCAGAATCTACAAAGGACTCAAGCAAATCAGCAAGAAAAAGAAAAAACTATCAACCCCATTAAAAAGTGGGCAAAAGCCATGAGCAGACACTTTTCTAAAGAAGCTAGACAAATGGCCAATAAACATATGAAACAATGCTCAACATCCCTAATCATCAGGGAAATGCAAATCAAAACCACAATGAGATATCGCTTAACTCCAGTAAGAATGGCCTTTATCAAAAAGTCCCCAAACAATAAATGCTGGTGTGGATGCGGAGAGATGGGAATACTCCTACACTACTGGTGGGACTGCAAACAAGTTCAACCTCTGTGGAAAGCAATATGGAGATACCTCAAAGAGCTAAAAATAGAACTACCATTTGATCCAGCAATCCAATTCTGGATATCTACCCAAAGGAAAAAAAGGACATTCTATTAAAAAAGATATCTGCACTCAAATGTTTATAGCAGCACAATTCACAATTGCAGAGATGTGGAAACAACTCTAGTGCCCATCAATACACAAGTGGATTAATAAAATGTGGTATATGTATACCATGGAGTTCTACTCAGCCACAAGAAAAAATGGTGGTCTAGCACCTCTCTTATTATCCTAGATAGACCTGGAGCCCATTCTACTAAGTGAAGTATCCACAAGAATGGAAAAACAAAAACCACATGTATGCATCATTAAGTTGGTATCACTTGATCAATACTTATGTGCACATATAATAGTAACATTCATTGGGTGTCAGGCAGGTGGAGGAGGAGAAGATGGATATATTCACATCTAATGGGTGTGGTGGGCACCATCTGGGGAATGGACACAATTGACACTCTGACTCAGGTAGGGCAAAGGCAATATATGTAACCTAAGCAATTGTACTCCCATAATATGCTAAAATAAAAAAAATTAAAAAAAAGAAAAACAAGCACCACAAGTACTCAACATCAAATTGGTATAAGTTCAACACTTATGTGCATATATGGAAGATTTATTCATTGGATGTCAGGCTGGTGGGAGGGGCGAGAAGGGGATGAGTATATTCGCACCTCACAGGAGCTGTCTGCACTGTTTGGAGGATGGGCACACTTGTAGTTCTGACTCGGGTGGTTGAAAGGCAATATATGTAACCTAAACATTTGTACCCCTGTAATATGGTGAAATTATATATATATATATATATATATATATATATATATATGAAATCTAATTTTTATCACACATCACAATCTGATCCAGAAATGGTTCATTGTTGTGTACAATAAGAGAAGACTACACTTCAAAGCAACAATTTTTTTTTTATTTTTAATCAGCTTATGAGGCACCCGCTTATTGATCTTTTTCACTTTTCCAATGTGCTTCAAATGCTGAACAACTATAGAATGGTCATCATTGAGTTCTTTGGCAACTTCTCATGTAGGTGGAGGAGGATAAGCTTTGATGATTGCTCTCAATTGTTCATTGTCAACTTCCAATGGCCAGCCACTGTGCTCCTCATCTTCAAGGCTCTTTTCTTCTTTGCAAAACTTTGTGACCAATCACTGCTCTGTATGTTTGTTACCAGTTCCTGGGCCAAATGTGTCGTTGATGTTGTGAGTTATCTCCACTGCTTTACTACCCATTGTGAACTTGAATAAGAAAATTGCTTGAATTTGATTTTTGTCTAACATAATTTCCATAGTCTAAAATAAATATAAAATAAACATCAAGTAATAAGTCATTAGCAAAAAAGCATAAAGTGAAAAATGTGCATTAAAATGATGTATAGCACAACCACATTTATTTAAGAATATGTTCCAATATCAAATGGCAAATCTCAACAATGCTAAAATCACAATTACTTTTGTACCAACCTAACAGACATGTGAACAAAGCCTAGTCCAGCTATTTGCAATTGCAGAAGATATTTAACCAAATCTGAGTCTCAATGTTTTTTTTCTTTTTTTGAGAAATGAAAACTTAATACTGTAATTCCTACCTCTTTGAGGTGTTATAAAAATTAAATGAGATAATGAATGTAAGGAATTTAGCTAAGTCCTTAGCACATTGTAATTGCTTCCCCTCCAGAAAAAATAAAAAAGAGAGAAAGAAAAGGTAACCACTTAATATCTTGATCATAGTATATGTACTAGGCCCATAAATATTCTTTATACTCCTCATGTTTGTTCTTGGGAAAATAATTGCTACCATTTGTCTAGAACTTTGTAGTTTACTAATTGTTTTACTTTATGTTATTACAATGAATCCTTACAAAAACTCCTTGAGTTAGGCATAGTATTCATAGGTTATAGGTTAGAAAATTTAGTCACCAATGGGCAATTCAACTCACATAGGAAACCTGAAATTAAGAGAATGTAGTTTTAATTTGCATTTCCCTGACAATTAGTGATGTGAGAATATTTTCGTGTAACTATTAACTGTATATCTTCTTTTGAAATATGTCTATTTAGGTTTTTTGGTTATTTTTAAATCAGGCTTTTGTTTTCTTTCTATTGAGTTGTTTGAGTTTGAAAAATGATGACAATGTGAGGTAATGCATATGTTAATTAGATTTAGTCATTCCACAATGTATA
>VSMD01066391.1:0-62145 GCA_008750895.1 Mirza zaza | reverse complement strand
GCAAACTGGTATTAACTGAGCAGCACCTAAGTGGTCACATAGGTACTACAGTAAAAGGGTATTGGGCAGGGGGGAGGGGGGAGGGGGGCGGTTATATACATACATAATGAGTGAGAGGTGCACCATCTGGGGGATGGTCATGCTGAAAACTCAGACTTGTGGGGGGAGGTGGGGAAAGGGCATTTATTGAAACCTTAAAATCTGTACCCCCATAATATGCTGAAATAAAAAAAAAAAGAAAATGCAGGTGTAGAAAGGTTAACCAACTTGCTTAGGGGCACACAATTCATAAGTGGAAAAACCAGCCTTTAAAGCCAATCAGCCTAATTTCAGAGCCCAAGTTTTCACTGTTATATGACACTATACATGAAAGAGAAAGACAGATGGAAAAGACTTAGAATATAAACCTAAGTTAGCTTGGTCTTCTCCAAAGAAAAGGTATTTATTTTATTTTCTCAAAAAAAGTCTAAAAAGAAGTCTAAAAGTATTTCTCCTCTGCTATTTTCCTACCTAGATTAATCTACAAACATAGGCTAACAGCATTCGAATATTATAGCACCATTTATAGTAATATCTTAGCATCAGTTTAGCCAACACAAAAGATACACCTTAATTTATCAGGTTTTCAGTGCTCCTACTTTCCCCCTCACTTTCCCTCTCTGCAGTTCAATAAGATTAATATTAATGAAGGGGAAGTCTGAGAGTTCCATGCAGAAGAGAATAAACAGTGAATGGGGAAGGAAGAGAAAGGCAGTAGCCATTGGAGTGTGGGTTGTGGAGAGAGTTTGTTTGTTTGTTTTTAAGTTTGGAAAGAGGAAGAAGAGAGATACAGGAGGATATTTACAATATTGGGGGGAAGAGAGATAGAGAATTCTAGGATGTGTTAGTCTATGATATCTAAAGAATTCTGCAGCTCAACTCAACCCTCTATTTGGTTACAAATTTTGATGAACTTCATTGAAAATTGACTTTCTTTTCTTCTTTCTCTCTTGCGTGCTCTCTCTCTCTCTCTGTCACACACACACACACACACACACACACACACACACACATCAGAGTAGTGCTGGTATTTCTTATTTCTTCTGAAGGCTTAACCAAGCAGAACATGGATGTCTTTATCTGTGTTACTCTTTGAAAGTTCCTTAACTAAGTATGGAGTTAGTTCTACAACATTGTTTTGTAAAACAACCTGTATCTCTTAAACAAATAAGAAAAAACCAAGACTTTTTTCAAGTTTGTGAATGGCACCTTTAAACTAATTTCCCAACAAATACTGTGACTTTTGTTTTTCCTTCTTCACAAACTTCCTATAATCTTAAGTGAATCTCTTAAGAACACACACTACCTGTCTTTGTGTTTACTTTAAAAGCAATACTTTTTTTTTACTAAAACAAATTAGATACAAAGTAACTAATGAGAGACAAGCACCCAGAGACATAAGATTACTGTAAATGCTGGATAGTATTATGGTCTTGGTCAAATTACGACTTAGATAGTCATGTTGTATTCAGCAATTTTTCTTTAGTTCTAATCCCCAGCCAAAATCTCCTATCTTTTTAGATCCCTTGCTTGTTTAGTTCCATCTGTTCCTAACAATTTTGATTTCCCTATTCCCTCTCCCCAATCAGCCCCCATTTTCTCTTATGCTCTCAGGCTTCTGCTACAATTTCTGTTGTCTTTACTTATCTCCACCTGAATATCTGATTATTTAAATTACTCTTAGTTTATATGCTTCTTCCTCTGCTGCCCTCACTCAAAAAACCAAACCTGTATTAATGCTAAATATGTCTTCTATGGTCGTATACTCCTGGGCATTGAGCACCTCTGCAGAAATCACCAGCCCTAGCAAACTGTGGTCATATTTAGTACACAGTTTTGAATCTCAGCTGGCTCCTCTGTACCAACAGTTACTGTTTTCATTTGTCCTTGCTCATTTCCCTCTTCCATTCCTGTCCAGGTCCTGATCTCTCTTTTAAAATTCCCTGACCAATTCCCATAACCTTCTTTTTCAGCAGAAGATCGATTGCATTGATACTATTGAAGCCTTCAAATATGATCCATCTCAACTACCAGGCTACAAATCTGTCTATATACAAACCCAAGCTCTTTTTCTTTTCCTTAGTAACTAAGAATTCATCCCATATGTTCTAAACCAGGGGTGGGGAACCTGTGGCCTTCTAGATCCTTGAGTGAGGCCTTTGGACTGAATCCAAATTTTACAGAACAAATCCTTTTAATAAAAAGTTTTGTTCTGTGAAGTTTGGATTCAGTTGAGGGGCTGTTAAACCTTTGCCTCCTGATTCCTCTAGAATTTTGCTGTTATTTTACCATAACTTACTTCTTACCTCTATATTTCCAGCCATTCCCTCTCAACTTGCTGTTACCTCTGAGTCCATAAATATGCTCAAATCTTTTATTTATTTTATTTTTATTTATTTATTTATTTATTTTTTTTGAGACAGAGTCTCACTTTATTGCCAGGCTAGAGTGAGTGCCGTGGCGTCAGCCTAGCTCACAGCAACCTCAAACTCCTGGGCTCAAGCAATCCTGCTGCCTCAGCCTCCCAAGTAGCTGGGACTACAGGCATGTGCCACCATGCCCGGCTAATTTTTTCTATATATATTAGTTGGCCAATTAATTTCTTTCTGTTTATAGTAGAGATGGGGTCTCGCTCTTGCTCAGGCTGGTCTCAAACTCCTGAGCTCAAATGATCCGCCCACCTCGGCCTCCCAGAGAGCTAGGATTACAGGCTTGAGCCACCACGCCCGGCCTTATTTTTATTTTTTTTGAGACAGAGTCTTGCTTTGTTGCCCAGGCTAGAGTGAGTGCCATAGCGTCAGCCTAGCTGACAGCAACCTCAAACTCCTGGGCTCAAGCAATCCTACTGCCTCAGCATCCCAAGTGGCTGGAACTACAGGCATGCGCCACCATGCCTGGCTAATTTTTTCTATATATATTAGTTGACCAATTAATTTCTTTCTATTTATAGTAGAGACGGGGTCTCACTCTTGCTCAGGCTGGTTTTGAACTCCTGACCTCAAGCAATCCGCCTGCCTCAGCCTCCCAGAGTGCTAGGATTACAGGCGTGAGCCACCACGCCTGGCCCAAATCTTTTACATTATAAACAAACAAGCAAATTTTTCTTTAATGCAATATCTCCAAGAACCATCTAATCTTCCTTCTTTCCTATCCAAACTTCTCAAAATATTAGTTTACATTTCTATCTCTACTTTGTCATCCATGTAATCATTTCTCACACATTATAATAAGGATTCTTCCCCATCACAGCTCTAAAAAAAATCACTCACTAAGATACCAATGACTCCTTTATCCTCTATGTATAGGTGAATATTATTCTTTACCATTTTGAACTTTTCTGTTGCAATCAAAATTGATAATTGTGCTGTCCATATTTCTAGAAACAAATAGAGACACATAAAACTTCCTACCTAGTAGGCTTTATTGACACTTCATTCTCTAGATTAAATTTCCTTACATCTTCTAGCCAATCCCATTCTGTCTTCTTATTGGGCTTTCCTCCTCTTGTCAATTAAAACTGTTTCCAAAGACTGTTTTGGTAGGGCATTGATCTCATTCCATAGACTTTCACTGGGAGATCTTAGCCTACTCATTATTTTAACTATTAATATCACTATTCAAACAATTTCTGAATTGATACTACATACCAGTGTCTGCCAAATACCTTCATTTGGATGATCTAAAGCCCTCCCTAAAGTTAAAATGACTCAACTTCAGCTCATTCTCTTCTTTCTAATCCTACTTTTCTGGAATCTTTTATACAAGTTGGGGCTCTCCTATCTACTTTGTCACCCATACTATAAATATTTATTATTTTTTTTACTTATCCTCTCATCCTTACCTTTTCTAATTAAATAAATATCCTGTTGATATGACCACTAAAACATTTCTCAGATCTGTCTAGTCCTCTTCTCTCCTCCTAGAACTGCCCAAATTCTTGACATGTGTCATCATTAAAATTGATTATTACAACTGCATCCTAATCACCTTCAAGCTAACCCCCTCAAATTCATTCTACATATGGCTATACCTGTCATAGTAGATATAGATGTATAATTCTTCAATGTATCCCCCTTACTTATAAGAAGATCAATATCCCAAACATGACATCCCAGGTCCTCTACAATCTGGCTTCTATACATCCCTCTAGTAATTCAGTACTATTATTTGGTCTTTTATTTTATGCTTTAGCAACATTAGTGAAGCACCCTAGATGCCATTTGTCTGTACGTCCCTCAACCTCTATTCCTGGTCTCAAATGTCTACCATTATCTGGCCAATTGCTGCTCATCAGTTAAGAAACTTCCTTTAGGAAGATTCCCCTCTTATACTCCCCATCATCCTGAATCCAACTCAGAGTCTTCTCACAAGTCCTCACTCAGTGTACTCACTTTGCTGTGCTTATCTCCTCATTGGGCCATGCCATTTTGAGAGCAATGACCATACCTTTTCATCAGCCTTTCATAATGCATAATATACTCTCAATAAATATTTGGAAAAATGAATGAATGAGTAAATCAATTCTACCAAGAACAATTTTGAAGTACCAAATTTAAGCTAAAAATTCTTCTATGTGTATCTTTCTCAAAATCTAGCTGCTACTATATATTTTTGAGGGCGATATCAATATTGGGCTTTCTCCTATTGATGATCATCAAAGTTCATTTTAATAATGTTGAGAGCCCTTATGCTTTCCTTCTAGGAAATCTCCTTGTCACAACATCTGGCAATATAAAATCAGTGACCAAATTGTCTTTTAATTGAAATAATGTATGATAAAAATACTCAAGTAATCTATAAGGTCACTAGCCCATTGTACCTTCCTTCTGTACCCAGCTTCTTATAGAAGAAACAATGTCTGATTCTTATTGTTTATTTTCTTAATTTCCTCTGCCCAATAGTTAGATGGTATATGGACTATTTTAGAGATAATAAAGGAAAGAAAAGAATCAGAAACATTGAAAACAATTTATGAATAATCTCTGGGATGAGTTTACATGTTAGATGTGACATAGGAGGATACCCTGCTACAAAGCTAATATGGGTAAATCCGGACCATTCATTTCAGTGACAAAACCTTGGATATCTCACATCCTGTGAAACAAAGGCACATCAGCCAAGAAATCCCATAATGAAACAAATAATGATTGGTAGTAACAGAACCTGAATTTAAAGATAAATTATGTGCTTTGAGTAATGCCAAGGTAAGAAATTCAAAATCAACAAAAATACATTACTTGAATTTATTAGCTGAAGTGAGTGTATTTAAACTCTCAATTCTAATTTCACACATTGGAAGACTCTAGCATCAATGGCAAAAGCACCATTCACTATCAATAGGCTCATAATATTTGAAGTAATTAAAATACTGTGTTGTATACAGAAATGCAAACTACATTTTATATTAACACACATCTCCAAAAATGAGCGCTTAGATTCCATTTTATTTATTGCTTTAAGATGGAAAATTGCCTCCAAATTCAATAATATATGTAAAATGTAATAACATAACAAAAATAAGTAAGAAGGGTGAACCCAATTTTATCAAAACTTCAATTATAAAAATTATTTCTATGCATTGTATAGTAACACTTTCTGGAACTTGACAGAGTCTAAGAAATAAGTTTAAGACACAGAATATTCTAGGACTGAAGGATTATTATTGTCACTCTAACCAGGTAACTCTTAAAACATCCTGTATCCTTATTCCAAGTGTGGAGATCTTTAAAGGATCCAGGCATTTGAGTACCTTGAACTTTCAGTGGCATTTAGAACTTCTCTCAGAAGGAAGTGGGGTGGTGACTTTCATGTTTGAATGTTTCCAAAGGCTTTCATAATGTCATATGATAAGAGCTCAACAAATCCTTGCAGCGACAACTTTCTTGCAGCTGGCCTCTGCTTTATAACATTCAAGTACATGAGCCCTTAGTCATTAAAAGCCTCTCAGTATTTACCAACCACTAATTTCTTTCTATATTTTTCCTTCCAAGTGAATTCCAATATCCTAGGATGCCTATTGTCCTTTTCTGCTCCACAATGACTTTTTTCTGTTATCAAGAGTTATTAGTGAGGATTTGGCTTTTATCATGAAAGAATAAGGCAGGCAGAGTTACTAGGAGGGGTGCTAACAGTATAATCAAGTCGGATTAATGGGCAGGGTTTCCTGGTGGATTTCTAAAAGAATGTAAGCAAAGAACAGTTTACTCAAGAGATAAATTGAACATTTTACTCTAAAAGTTTACTCTGAATATTGATTGTTTGAAAAGTTACATTTTCTCCTATATTTTTGCCAGTTAAGTTAAAAACCAGCCACATCTTTGTTTAATATTAATATTACTAGAATAAAACAATATTAAAAATATTTATAAAGGTTGACGGTTTTAGAAAAACACAAATGTCATAGTGTCATGTCATAGTGTCATGATAATTGTTTTAAGTTGGAGCAAATTACTGTAAAATGAACTGATTTTAGTAGTTTTTAACATGACAAATTTAGATCCAAAGCCTCTTTAATGAATTATTTTATAGGATTAAAATCTTTCTGGAAAAGATTATGATGCCTTTAAATTGGACAAAGGAAAATAAAATGTTTGTCAGCAAGTACTTTTGACCTTTTAAGGCTTCGGGAAGTGTGTGGAGGTAAGCGCTTTCCTGAAGTGTCACAGTCTCTGAGGATAAAAAGGGATCCAGTTGCCAAATGACGTTCTAATTCTCATGGTTGGGCCTGTTGTCTGGAAAAAGAGTCATGCTGCCTTTAGTAATTCCAGTGTTGCTTCCTCTTCCTGTAAATGAAAGGTGCGGGAGTAGGGAACATTCATTCACAAAAAAGGAATAGAAATATGTATCCCGTGGGAAGGAGCCATTTATAGAACTGTCTAAAAATATGTTTTTGGACAGGTCAGATGATATTTTGCGATATTCCTGTGATGACCATTAAGTGTGCACACTGGCTTTGAACATGTGTTCATTTCTGAAACAGGAGTCATTTTGAAGTACTAGGAAAATGGGGTTGCCAATGAGATAAATGGTTATATGGCTAATTTTTGTATCTAATTCAAACTAGCTCCCCCAAGCAGAACTTATGGATATCTGTGAAATTAAAAAAAAGTAATAGTCTACTAAGGATTCCTTACTGATGACATTATCCTCATAATATAGCATTACAAGTTATAGTCTTTTTAATTTAGTATATAATTTTATGACCTATTTAATAAGTCATAAAAGTAACTGGGCAAGGGAAAACTGAGACATTGCAGGACAAATTCAGGTCGTAGATCTCATCAGGCACAGTTGACTAGAAAAGTGATCATTCCTGGACTCTGCTTACTGATTTGGGGCATCAGAGTTTTTCATCACAGTTAATAGGGTCTATTTGAGAATGGGCACAAGATGGAGCATATAAGGGACACAGACTGTAGACTCGAGCTCTGGTTTCCACATCCCTACTCCCCATCGCATACATACTATATGATCTTGGGACAAACTTTTAATATTCTTAAACCCCAGCTTCAAAACTGAGTAAGAATTGAGTAATTTGTAAGACTTTTTTTGGCTCTAGATTTTGATTCCACAGTTTATTATCTTTGGCTCTCTCTGTTATGAAGGAAGACTGCTTTTTGCTTGTGTTCTAGACTAAAGATGTTCATGTTCATTCAGTTCAATATTCCAACTGAAAATTAACCAGTTTTATTTTCTAAAAGTGTTCATTAGACTTTTTGGCTAGCCTATATTTTTATACATGATGCATCATGCCCCATCTTTCAGAGAAAATCTGCATCTAGCTTAAGGGTCAAAGTAAAAAGGGCTGAGGACCCACTTTCCCTGAGATGATGCTCACCTGGGAAGCTGCTTCCTCGCTTGGGCGGGGTCAGATCATTCTACCTCTTTAATATCTTATTACTTTAGCCTCCCCATGACCATCTCACTATATATGTGACTCTATATGCTTTTCTTTATTGAAATGTTGGTACAATTTAAGGTGATAACTAAACAAAAGGAAAGAAAAACTGAAGCTGTACTGTAAGTAGTATCTGCTCAGTTTCCAAAAGGAAAGTACAACAAGAATTGAGTTCTTTGTAAGGGAGTCCACCCCTAGGCACCTCCCTAGACACTTCCCCAGCTTACCTTCCTCTCCACCCCCACAATTAAATTAATGGCAGTCTCTTCTAGTGCTTACTTTTCCAAAACTTCTCTTGGCTAATCTTCACAATTTCTTTTCAACAAATTTTAGTTCTATTTTCTGAATATATTCTCCTTCCACAGCACATTTTCCCAAATATGAGTCAGACTTTCTGGATTCTTGAAGAGGAAAAATTTTATTCACATGATGAAGAAATGTAAACTAACTTCTGAATGACCCTTTCTTCAGATGAAGGGGGGAAAATAAATGAGCTCATCTCCAATTTAAGGTCCTTATCTTTATCCTAAATCAGAAAAGTGAAGTGAGGATCATGTTCAGATGGAGAGATATTATCTTGTCTTTTTTCATTTTCCTGGTCACATGGAGGTGTCTGGCCTATGCAAAGGAAGGAGGAGATGTGACAAGAAAGTAGGTCAAGGAAAGAAGAGCTTAGTAAAATCTAGCTTTAGAAATAAAATGCAGGAGCCAACTAAACCACCATATAAGCAGGGCCAAGTCTTGATTGCAACGTCAACCACAGACAGTAACTTTGCTGGAATGTCTAAGGGTTTCCAGTGGTCTGGTGGTGAGAGACTCAAGTTGTGCCTAAATCTTGCCAGCTCTGATTTCTGTTTTTTGAGTAGGTTTCTTGGGGATAGAATCTCATTTTCCTATTTCTATGGATTATCTCCTACTAATTCACTGAAGTAACCCCTAAGTACAGTCCGGTTCCAACATTTAATAGCTCTGGCACCTGGGTAGCCAAAAGATTGCTTTACCACATATAAATACATTCATTTATGAGGTTTATTAAGTGCCATTTGGATTTAAGAGTGTTATTCTCCCTAACACAGACAAATTCTATACCAATTGGGAAATAAACAGAAAGGGTAGATATAGAAAAAATAAATTACTAATTTATATCTGATAAAACTAGACTAGAAAATTTCTATTGTGCTTGAGACCAAAATGGGTTTCTTCACATGTCCAGGCACTGGGACTTACATTTTGGAGATAGCTGGGCCTGCAAAGCATGTACATTCATTCTCCACTAGCTGCCTCACATGCAGCTGCACACAGAAAGCTCAGGAGGAATGGCCACACACATGCCCAATAACCTTAAGCATAATGATGTTGGCCATTAGAATAAAAAAGATGCAAATCAATTTAAGTCATATTCTCACTATCATACCAATCATACGTATCACTCTTCTTTCCAAAGAAAGAAATAAGTAAGAAGCCAGACAAAGGGAAATGGTCTCTTTGTAAACTTTCCTGAGCATGTAAGTACCTGTTTTCTGAACAAAGTAAAATATGGGAAGAGGGATAGGATGGTTTCCCTTACAATCATAAGAAAGCTAGTAACTTTTAGCAGATTAACCTTAATTTATGCCATGAACTGAATATTAATTTTTCAAAAATCAGTGATTGTGAAATGTAGATCCTACCTAATCATTGAAAAAGTGCTTCTATTTGTTTCTTTTTTCAGGGCTTATGGCAAATTCATTTCTTTTTTTTATTCCATAAACCTAAAGTTCTTATTTTGTAACAGATACTAGGGATACAATAGGGCCCTTGGAGAAAGCAAGATACTTGAGGAAAGAAACAAGTGAGTAAACAGCTTTAATGTACTATGGACAATGTAGCAACAGAGGAGAATGATTGGGGGGTGGGGCTTCACAAAGGTGGTGATGCTTATAAAGAAACTCAAAAGATGAATCGGAGTTGAATGGACAGGCAAAGAGAGGGGAAAGCTTTCTAGGCAGAGACAGCAACATGTCTAAAAGTGTGGGAAAGTGGTTTTACTTCAGGGAGCTACAGGTAAAAAGTGTGGTTTGCCTGGAATTTAAAGGACATGGGAAAGGTAGATTTCTTTATCTGCCTCAATTATTATTGTGCCACTTCCATCCTAGGACAGCACTTTGAACGAATCACTCATTGGACCCCCTTTCCCCTTCTGGATCAAGACAATAACACAAAAGGAGCCATATTTTTCTTTAATGGCTGCCTTCTACTTTCACAAAAAGGGAAGTATATTCTAAGGCCATGTTTTATTTCTTTGTAGCCTTTTCCTTAATGGCCAACTCAGGGAGAAAAAATTTCTTATATGTTTATATTTTGTTGTGCTCAGAGGGTAAGCCCAACTTTTCCCATATGTATATTTTAAATTATTTACTGTTGGGCCTATTACTTGGGGATATTTGAAAAAAGTTTTTGCCTAAAACTCTTGTTTGCCCAACTACTCTGTACATTCCATGAAACTATAAGAGAAGTTATCTCATCAGGAAAACATAGGTAATAAATGTACTATGCCTGAGAATCCAGAATATATATAGAAAACAGTACAAAATTTGGTCATGGAAAATTAGGCAAGTGTCAGCTGAGTAAGAGCCTTGAACTCTTCATAAAGAAGTAATTTGGAGGAAGTAATAAGATCATATCTGTATCTTAAAAACATCTGTTGGGGATAGACTTTAAGGAGAAAAACTGAAAACATAGAGACATTATTAAACTGCTGCAATATTTATGGAAATAAATTATCAAAACTCTAAGACAGGGTTAATGGGGAATAAAGGGAGTGGATTTAAGAGATGTTTGGAGGTCAGTTTGACAGGATGACATTTCAAGAGACAGAGAAATTAAGGGAAATGAAGGGTAGAGTTTTCTGCTGAGATCAGAAACACAGCAGAGAAAAGGACTTGATGGGGCGATGGGTGGGAATAAAACTGACTTTAATTTTAAACATTTTTTTAGCATGAGGTCTCTACAGGACAATCAAATCATAATTCTTTTAGGAAGAGAATGTTTTCAAAGCTAATAAAAAAGGCACTGTAGGAGCAGATCTGATTTTTAAAAAACCAGCAAAATTACTTTAGAAGTCAAACTGCTATATCAAGTATATTTGGTGTGCAAATGTTCTTTTTTTGTTGTTTTGTTTTCAGAGAGTGTGATTATAAGTCAGTCATTCATGTGGTTTTTCTATAATCTTACTAACATGTTACTTTTAGCCCACATTGAGGCAACTTAGCATAGACTAAAGACCAATGAAAGATGAAAATCAAAACCATGATTTTTTAAAAGGCTAAAGTCAGAAAATAAAACAAAAAAAATTCTTAGCAGAAAGATGGACTATTTCAGTCAAATATCCTCTGCTTCTCTCTCATTTGTTTACTCAGTGCCAGGCATATTTTTATTGTCAGGTCTTAGGTCATGTTCCCAACAAAGCAATGTTTTTTTGACACTTTAACATATATTCCACAATGAAATAAAGTTTTCCTTTAGTTAAGATCCATCTTCTTTTTGTAGACTTTAAAATAAGACTTTAAATAATAGAATAGAAATGTGTTCTTAAATATATAAATCCCCAAAATGGCCAATCTCTTAAGATTTTATGAATAGTCTACTTCCATTGGCTATTATCAAGAATTATCTGATAATTACTCAGCATATTAAATTGCAATTATCTATATAACTAAAGATGAGGTTTTAAAATGCTATATTTTTCTTCAGGGGATTAAAAATAAGCAACCGAATGTTCTTTACATCTCTCTTGATTCACATAGTCAAGGGCATCAATTGCTATAGGGAAGCTATTCACATCCAGTAAACATTGCATTTCTGAAGGTAATAAAATTATATTCACAGTTTTTTTTCAAATCAGGCAGATTTCATTTTACAGATGATATTCCCAGGAGATCTCTTTTTTTGGTGGCACAAGAAAAGATGAGTTAAAGTTTATCTAAATGCCCAATAGTTTAAGAAACAGAAAGTAAATAAAGGCTGGCTATACAATATAGAATTCTAACAAAGCTTTAAATTCCTAGATAATACCTCAAGACAGGAGAAATGTTTGCACTGAAAGAATAGATGAATTTTATATGTTATTCCCTAAGACAGCATTGTAGTCTTTTATAGACCCAATTTTTGTAAGTATGTTGTGTATTGAAAATGGGCAAATAACTTAGCCTTAATTTATAGGTTCAATATAAAATAATTACTAGGATATCTCAAAACAATCATTTGCTAAAGAAGTAAGTTTTGTATTAAAATAATACCATTTTTAAGACATATGGGGTGATACATTTATTTAAGTAGGTTTTAATAATATTAATAATACATAATAATATCTAATAAAAATATCAACCAGAAGAAAGCACGTTAAATAAAAATTAAGACCTCCTTCCACCCAGCCACCCAGTACCCATTTTCCACAGCCTCCCCAACTTCTCCTTCCCAATCTGCCAAGAAGAAATTACTCTTTTAGGTTGTCAGGTTTTAGTATATTTTATTGAAAAAGTCCTCTAGATATATAAGTGTATATGTGATATCTTTACCTATCTACCTATCCATTTATCTATCTATATCATTTTCAACACAAATATGAATCCATCATAATCCTATTCTGCAGTTTAATTTTGTTTTCACCTAATATGTCTTCAATATTGTCTCATATTAATGAATAAAGAACTACTTTTTTCTTTTGTATACTATAAATATGGTGTTCCATTGTATGAATGAGTCATAATTTTAGAAATAGCTTTTTCCTAAATATTACACAAGTTTGGTTAGAAATCGTTTTAGTTTTTAAAGGCTCAAGAGTAGAAAATTCTACTTGCTGCCAGGTCAGTTTCAATTCTATTTCACTTCTCTGAAGAATTTGATATACAAAGGAAGAGTTCCCCCTACCACCCCACCCCCAAAAATGTAGGAGTCTCAGATACTCTGCTCTCCCTCAGAGAGTTTTAATCTTGAGAATACAAACTCACAAAACACTTAGATCCTTGACATGATAAATTGAAAATGTCTGCATAATTATAGATGGCTATCTCCTCCATCTTAACACTTAACCTGTACCTTCAAAGAGTTTTATGTTGAACATATATTAATTCAATACTTAGTTTTTATAAAATTAATGATAAAATAAAGAACTTCAAGAGGACTTGCAAGGTCAGGGAAAATTCTTGGTCAGAGGAAGTTCCTGTATCTGACTGTAGGCCTCTGTTGCTTAATAGAATGGGATTCTTGAGTCAGGAGGGAAGTGAATTCCTGGGATAAATAGTCTGTGGGAATTTCTTGTATCCTTCTCAGATTCTTATTTGGAGACCATCAGCGGAAATTATTTACTGTGATAGAACTTGGGGGGAGAATTGATCTCAAACATTTACTCAGTTTCTGGGCTTGTATGTCATGAATCCACAAAGTCAACACCTATTTTCAGAGCTCACAAGCCAATGTAAATAGCAGAGTGTAGAGTCCTGCTCTTCCCCAGCCACCTCTCAGCAGCCCCACAGGCTGCTTCTTCAAAATACATCTTAGTGTAAGAAACAGGCCCCTCTTCTACTTTAAAAAAACTCGGATTTTCTGTGGGACTTCGTGTTTCTAAGACAATGCTTTTCATTTAAGCTTTCCTCTTTGCTCAAAGACTTTATAATTGAACAGAATTTCACTGAAAATATTACCATAACTTTATAGTGTGAGACTCTTATTTTAAAGGATTACAGATGGAGAAAAAGAATTTGGTGTATCTGCAAACCACTTCTTTTGAAAGAAAAGAATATCCCTAATTAGATTCCATATAACTGGTGCTTAAAATGTGTCCTATACTCAATAATATAGCATTCCTTAAACTCCATGTTGACCCAGGATATTAGAAAGGATTCAGCCTGGGATTTCTCACCATAGAAGCCATTGCATGTTAATTCTATGGAACTCCAATGCATCTCTATCTTGCAGTAAAGGCATACTGAAATCAAAGCCAAAGGCTATTGTCCTTTTCCAAGTCTGGATCTTGCCTCCAGTACTTTGTGTCCACAGTTCTTCTGCTATGTATAGGAAGTTCTCTTGATGTCCACCACTTGATCGATCTAGAATTATCTGCAGCACTTCCCCACCCACTGGGCTAAACAGCCTGATATCAATGAACATACTATGTTCACGGGAGCTTGCTATACCCATTAGGTATTAATAGCATGCATTGGGCTACCTGCGTATGGGACAGTTTTGTGAGGCAGCATTGGTAGCTAAATGAGTTTGCCCAGCTCTTTCCCCATTTTAAAGATTAGTCTTTGGCTGGATCTTGGTAACTGCTTTCATAACAGTTTGCATTGTTCCAGTTATAGAATGTTTCTGAATCTACCTGAGTTCACCAAAATTGTATTTGAGGAAATTCTTCATAACAACTAAGTTTTTCTTTCCTGGCTGGGCAGTCATAACCTGGCTGGCAATATTACAGTTGATGAAGCTCTGTTCTCTACAGAGCTTTTCTTGAGCCCCCAGGACAGGATTGACTGCCTCTAATCTTTCTGCATAATAGCTTCTATTTATGCCAATAAGTGCTTATCACATTATATTGTAATTGACTGTTAAAAATTGTGTCCTATTTACCATCACAGTTCAGTGTCTAACGCTGTGCTTGGCATGCAAATGTATGCAAAAGTATGCAAAAGTGCTCCATACATACATATTTGCCAAATGAGTACATGAATGAAAGTTGCAGCTGAAGAGAAAGAACAATCATAGAGAGGGATACGTGAATAGCAGAGAGCAATAGAGATACGGCATAATCACCACAGATACTTTTTTAAAAGTATGTTTGTGTTAGAACTTAGTCTGACACATAACCATGAGGAAACCTTTGCAAACCTGCCCATATATGGCAATATGATAAGCGGTAGTGAGTGAGATAGAGTGTGAACCAGAGAACAGGATACTTTTTGAGAGAAAATGTGTTATAAATAACAGTTGGGAAAGGAATGTAAATGTACCTTATCACAGATTGTTTCCTAGGCATTAACATGCAAGATGGCAAAATGATATTAAAAGAATATCTAATCCTATGTACCATGTGTGTTTATGTGTGTGTTTCTTTTTGAAGTAATAGCTTTAATGGAAAAAATATGACACAATGTTAGCTGGAAACTGATAATGCAAAAATGCATAAACGATACAAATAACACCACAACCAAAGGAAAAAAATGTGTGGGGTAAAATAGAAGGAAAACAACTAAAATATTAATGAAGAATGTGTTTAGTGAAAGAATTATGGGGGACATCTTTTTAACTTTTTAGTATTTTTCAAATTCTTATTTTATAAGTATACATTGCCTTAATCACAAAGCTTCTATCCTTTTCTTGCATAGATTGATTTAATGAATATAAGAATGTAGTTCCCATAGCAACTGGACAGGTTGCAGATCTGTTTCCCTGAATAAACAACATTAACCATTAACTCTTTCAACACAATAGGGCAGTAAAACTCATCTTAAAAGAATTGTTAGTGCCAAAACCAAACGTGTCATCATGTCCTTAAAATAAGTACTAATTATTTTTATAAATTTTTTGAATGTTTTAAGATACTTGAAGACAGAGATTTGCATTTTTTCACTTCCTTATGACAAATGTCTCCACGAAGTGTGAGCACCCAAACATGTTGAACAAGAGTCTTTATCTAGCCTTTTCATCTACAAATGCAAAACCATGCAGACATACACATAAATGTGTAATGCAGACACACAAATGGCTAGTGTCATATACAAATCCAGAGCTAGTTTTGAAAAAAGAGAAAGTATATTAATGAGGTTTACTTGGATTTACTTGAGTAAATAAACTACAAAAGCTCTATACCCATATTCTGAATGGGGAACAGAAGGAAGATTAAAAAAGACATCTGTAGAATATTTGTATGTATATGTATGAAAAATATATATATTCTCATACATCTGTATGCCTTTGCATTCAAAGATCTAAATGTATCATAAAATATATCAGATTAATTATTTCTCTACTTTCATTAAAAATAGTAGAGGCACTAATATTTCTGATACTATCACAACTTTTACAGTTTATATTATATCCATTTTACTTTTGAGAATGGAGTTATATTAATAGAAGCTGTAAAATCAAATTCTGAATATTTGTAGAATAAAATAGCTATTATCTCTGGTCTTAATATCATAACTAAATTCACAGATCATATCATTTCAGGCAAATGTCAATTGAAAGATAGTTCAACTTAAGAGGATATTGCTCACCCACACAATTACTAGAACATCAATTACTAGAACATTCTTTTTTAAAATTAGTTTTTAAATTGTAAATTTTCATTATGACCATCATTTGCAAAAAAAAAATCTTGAATTATAATAGCTTCTATAATGCAGCCCCTGGCTTCAATAATTAAGTTCCAAACCCACAGAAATTAATTGGGTCTTATGAGAGAACTTCATAGAAGTTATTTTTTTTTAAATATAGAAGAAATAATATAATGAGGTTAAAATTTATGTTTGAGAAAATTAGAAAATATGTGAATATCAGTATATCATAACCAACCCATAGAAAAATCAGAATTTTACTTTTATGTGGTAAATATGAATTTTGTTAAATCACTTTTATAAAACATTGGATGATTAACAACAAATTATCAAATTCTAGTTTCTTAACATCATAGAAGTTTCTTTCTTACTCATGTAACAATCTGATTCTGATGTTAATTGTCCCTATGTAAGTGACTTTTCTCCCTGTGGTGATTCAAGGACCCAGAGTTCTTCCACTTTATGTCACTTCATCTCTTAAGGTCTTGGATACAGTATATATCACTGGCACTCAACCTTCCACAAAAAACAAACCACACAGCCCATAGAATTGTAAGAGGAGCTGGGAAATGTAATTGCTAGCTAAATCCACTTCCCAGCAAAAACTCAATACCACAAAAGGAAAACAAAAATTTTTTGGATACCTCATCATATGTACCTCCCTAGGATTGCTAATAATCTTTTATTAATATTTGCTTACTTTGTGCCAGACATCATTTGATGTGCTCAATATACATAAATTTACAACCATATGGAATAGGAAATGTTTTGTAGCTATCTGGTCCAGAATATTATTAACAAAAGGATAGAAATTAAATCTTACTCCAATTTTTCATAAGAAATAATAAATTTCAGTTACATAAAATACCAAAATGTAATGTGTATGTAAACATAGATCACAGAATAAAGATTTTATTTAAAAAAAATAATATTGAATGTACCATGAAGCAATCCCCCATGCTTCTTTTACAGTCAATCCAACCTTTTGCATATAAAAATTTATTTCTTGATTAGTAAATGTTTTTAAATACTGCTCTTAATACAAATACTAGAAATTCAATTGCTATGTCACATGTTTCTATCATGTGAAGAAATCATTATCAAACTAAGTGAAAAGTCAATTTTCTCTATATGCCAGTACTTCTGATTTGGATAATTTTAACCTAGGGATGTTGACAACTTCTATCACTCTGCTTTAGATTTGAGCAAACTAGCAACGAGTTTACTATCAACTTGATGAATTAACAGCCTGACTTTGACCCGTAAAAAAATTGTTCTTTTAGAATGACTGAAAATTGCCAAAACTGCTGAAATTATAATTTATGACAGACTAGTTGGAGGATACTTAGAACACACGTATATTATTTCTTTTCCATTTCACGTTGTCATCTTTCATTCTGTAATTGATCTTAGCAGTCAAGTAATTAAACATCAATGTTTATAATATTTGTAATTTTATAGAATTTTGAATCAGTTGGGTTGTATTTGGTTATATTCAACACAGAACACAATCTAGAGGGGCTGAATCAGATAGGTTGCCCATGTTTCTACTAGAACAAGTTGTCTGGGTAGCATCTAGACTGGGGCAGCAGCTTCATGATGTTATCAGTTCCTCAGGCTCCTCTTTTTCTGCCCTCACTATCTTAAACATGTAGTCTTTTGCCCTCATGGTTGTATGATTGATTTTATTCTTGCTAGCCATTATATCTGTGTTCCAGACAGAAAACATTGGAAAATGCAAATGGCAAAAGTGCTTTGTCTTAGAAAGTTTTTACTCTTTTAATTAGGAAGGAACACATTACCGAAGCCTTTCTCCTACATCCCACTGCCTAGTATTGGGTCCCATAGCCACTTATAGCTGCAAGGGAGTCTGCTTTTAGCTGGACACATTGTTGCCTCAGAGGAAAATCAAAGTTCTCTAAGAAAAAAAGTGTTAAACTAGCAGTCCTATATTTCATTTCTTAAGAACCACATCTAATTTAACAACTTTTAAAAAAATTTTACTTTCAAGTAATGATAAAAGCATGCAGCCAAACTTTCCTGAATGAGAATAATTTATTCACTTGACATCTTTCAGACTTTTTCAAATATACTATGAGGTTACCCTCTAAGATAGCATATGTTTTACAGAAATAATTTTATTGCCATTTTTAAACTTTTTCCTGAAAGAGCTAATTTCAGTCAGATAGCACTTTGATCCATTAAAAGTTCTGGCCCAGTGAAAACTTAACTTTGATTTCTGAGTAAGTTATTATGTCAATCTTGAAGTGGTTTTATTGCTTTAATAGTATTTTCAAATTTTATCAAAATGTTTTGGTAGGTTATATATTTTAGACTATATGTTTTAGAGACTTGCTATGTTGTGAATGCTGATGTTCACTATGTGTTCAAATGTTCACAAAATAGTAAATTAGCATTAAAATAGAAAAAATGCATATTATTTTATACTTGCAATTTTATTTTAAATTATATCTTTTCTTGCCTTCTTTTTTCCTACTTTATTCCAGAAATTAAGGAAAAACAAGTTAGTCTCACATTTCATAGAACCATCATGATTGTATTATCAAAAGATACAAGTATAGATCTACTGTGAAAATCTGGAAAACAATACTGGTTGAAGATGTTTCTGGAATATATACTGAAATTTAAGAAAATGCAACTTTGAGATAATCCCTAAATTTAGAGTAGATGCCAAAGCAGCCTTATTATCTTAGCTAACTGAGACCTCAATACACACATAGTAAGCTCAGCCTAATAACCTCTCATATGTGATCAAGAAGCTGATGCTTCACCTCACTCACCTCTATATTCTTGAGTTAGTCTTTAAGAATGTTTCCTTGAGCAAATACAAAAAATAAAACAGGAAAATAGAATTCATTGGATCAATAAGAGGTATGGTTCCTTTTTTTGGATTATACATTGAGAATTATTTCTTTCTCAAAAGTATACAAATTGGCATTAACCAGCTTCAGATAAAACCTCTGTAAATACTACTGTAATTATTTTTAATTCATGTTATTCTTTAAAAAATAGGAAAAAGTTGTGTTTTCATAGATTAATAGCTTGTTTTCAGATTTGATTTTTTGTAGATGCTCTATTTTTACTTATAGCCAATATTTAATATTCTTTATTAGCTTGGATAATAATTCTAGAACTATGAGAACATTGGTTATTTCAGTCAATTGGTTATTTCAGTTAAATTCTCCTTGGTTTACACTGAATATCCATTATCGTGCCTGACTATCTATATAGATGAAAATGTGTACTTGTTAGCCAGTTTTCTGACATCTATTTACATGGACATCATAGAAAGATAATCATACCATTTATTAAGTGTTTTTAATATGTCAATTTGTATGAGTTAAGTACATGGAATATCCCATTTAATCCTCACATCAGTATCATGCAGTACCATTTTCCAGCTTTAGTAACCAAAGATAAGAGAATTAAAATGACTTGACCAAAGCCACAGCATACAAGGAGCAGAGTTAATATTTAAGTAGAAGCAGAAAATCAATAAAATTTACATCTAATCAATTGAATTTAATAATAATACTTACATGAGGCCAAGAAAAGTGAGTGATGAGATGTGGACAATGATTTGTAAATGATCTCCATCCTGCTGATATATCATCTGTATTGTGAAAGTTTTATTTAATCTTGGGCTGGTGTCAAGTGGAGAAAAAAAAAAAAGACCTAAAGGGAATGATTATGATAGGGAGAAGAGTGCTTGGTTTTTTAATCATAAAGATAAGTGAGATAATACTATCTCCAATGATTTTAGATTTTAATCAAACTTTAAATTGAGATGCTTAGATTCTAAGAAAAATCAGGGAAATGTGCATGATAAAAACTGTGTGGCAGGTATGAATGTGCATAAGTATAGATCAATAGGTTTTCTTAATCAGGTAACATTGAGAGTGCTGTCTGGATTCTGGAGGCAGGGTAGGACAAGAAGAAAAGGAAATAACATAAGGAGGATCTGTATCAATTTTACAAGCTAAAGAAAAATTGTTTTATTTGCTGATTCTCAGAAATCCAGATATTATCCTAAAAAGTTTTAAGAATAGTCCAAAAACGTAAATAATGTGAAAGTAGCCTTGGGGCCTATAATGTGTCTATGTGGGGTAGGGGGAGTTTTAGGCAACAAGTAGTTGTTTCAGAGTTCTTCATCTTAAGTAGCAGCTTAAGCTGGTACTGAGGCAGCTTGTCTGCCAATAATTTTCATTGCAGACCTTAGCCTGGGGAAACATTTAATTTTGTGAGACTTTGGGTTGTTTACCCATGTCACGAAGAAAGAGAAAAACTGAAAGCTTTGTGCCTTGGGTTGTTTGCCCAGACTAGGAGCTATGACATTAAGCTCAATCTCCTTTTGACTTGAATTGCCTCATCTCTGACTTCTAGTTCTCCAAGTTGTGATTTATTGATCTGTGAACATCATAGCATGACCAGTAAAATACAAAACACGCATAAGCAGAAAGACTAGAGACTGAGTTCACATTTTCTATGTGTAGAAAAATAAAGGAGACTCTCAAGAATGTATGCTAAAATACTTTTCCAACATGACTTAAAATATTTTATTTTTCTATTTTTAGGCAATTTGACAGGAAGTCAAAGTATTATAAACAGAAGTAAAACAACTAGGAAAAAAAGTCAACATAAAACAAGAATTATGAAAAAAATGTTTGAGTTCCACATTAGAAATGACTGGGTTATTTTGCTTGGAAACTCCAGTTTATATCGAATTAAAGGATTAACTAATGAGGAATAATTAGATTTACTTAAAATTGAGTTCCTATAATTAATTTAGTTCATTGAACAATTTTTCATAAGGTTCTCTCTGTATATTGCTTATGAAGTCAGAATAATAGAGTTCAATATGGCTGTGTTGTCCAGTGTGGTAGCCATTAGCCACATGTAGCAATTAAATTTGAATTCAAATTAAGTAAAATTAATTAAAATTTAAGACACAGTTCCCCAGTAGCATTAGTCACCTTTCAACCAAATGTGACTAGTTACTTACTGGAGAGCCAAGAAGAGAGATCATTTCCATTATTGCTGAAAGTCCAATTGGACTAGAATAGTGAAAATAGCACGAGCTCTAACAGCATAGATGAACCTTGGTTTATTATATCATCAACTATGACACTTACATGAAAATTAATTTATTGGTGCCACAATTTCAATTTTTAATATACAGGAAACATTTTCTGCTTCATGTAATTGTTAGGACTAAATGCTGTGATAATCATAGGTCTGGAAAGCCCAGTTGAGGAAGTCTGCATTGTGGGAGGGTTTAGAAGCATGGCTCTGGAATCAGAAAAGCCTGAGTTTGAATATAAGTCTACTATTTACTAGCTGTGCGATTTGGGCAAACTACTTAATTGTCTAAACATAAGTTTCTATAGATTGAGATAATAACCACTACCACATAGCGGTGTTGTAAGACTTAAAGGCTTATCTGAAAAAATTCAAGTAAAATACTTTACATAGTGCCTGGTACCCATTAAATAATAAGTACAAACTAAGGTTTTCAAACCTTAAAATTTTTCAAACCTTAAAACTTTCAAAACCTTTCAAACTAAGGTTCTCAAGATGTAAGTTAACTATCATACCAAAGTCAAATTTGTATATTATAAAATAACTTTCATAAATTTCATAAATTAAAAAATAGACACTGCAAAATGCTCCCAAATATATAGAAATAAAAATAATAGTAATAATTGTCATTGCTGTTATTATTAAAAAAGGAAGTATTCCAATAATTCACTTTGGCCATTACTTTTATAAAACAAAGCCTTTTTCTCAACATTTTATTGATCATCAGTGCTTTAAATAACTTAAGTAAGTTACCTTAGTGCCTTTGCCTGAGAAGAAATTAATAAATGTGAAATTAACATTAAAACAAACAATAGAATAAAATTTCTTTATTTTAATTTCATTTTTAAGTGAATGAACATGCCCCTTGCCAAATACTAAGGCATCTTAAGAAATAATAGATTGTTTCCATTCTACACCTCAATTTTGAGAGATGACAGTCAACTCTAGGTTCTATAGCTGTAAGAGTTAAATTTTAAAATGGTGCAAAGATGGAATTATTTTATTTTTAAACACTTCCATATAAGAACATTAAATATACTACACAGAAAGGCCTTCAATGGTTTTAAACTCTGGAAAAGCCAAAACTTAAAAAGAAAAGATTTTCATGCATTGGTTGGTTTGTGGTTTTACCACCATATGTGTAGACTCTTTTGAGATGGTATTTAAACTTTATACTCTATACTTTGATGTTCTCATTTTAATCTATAAATCTTTTATACTGTGTGTACTTTACTAACCATACTGAAATGTGTGTATGCATATGGCTTAAAGCAATGAACTATATAAAAGACATTTAAGGGTAAAAAAAAAAACCTGAATATCTGCTTAGAAAAAAAATCATAATACTTATGTGGATTATGTAGAAAGAATACTTAAAATGGAAGATAAAGCTACTTTAATACATAAAAGTGTCTTACTAGAAAATAGGTGCAAATCACTTGGTAGAATATAATTGATAAAAATACTACTTTTTGCTTTAAGGTTAGTATGTTTTTCAGAAAAGAAGGAAACATCTGATGTGTTAAGCAATTCAAAGTTATAGTTTCTAAGTTGACTACCATGGAAATGAATACTATAGTAAGTTGTCCTGGTTTAAGATGTCAAGAACACCCATATTTATCATCCTCAAGAAACAGCTGAAAGATAATTATTGTAGTAAAAGCTGCTTAAAGTTGTCCTGGCCTGTTATTTTCATTGCCCTCTGCCTGTAGCTCTCCAAATTTCCAGCACCATTTATTGAACATGGGATTCTTTACCCAGTGTATGTATTTGTCTGCCTTGTCAAAGATAAGTTGATTGTAGGTATATGGTTTTATTTCTGTGTTCTCTACCCTGTTCCCTTGATCTATATGTCTACGTCTACACCAGTCCCATGCTGCTTTGGTTACTATAGGCTTGCAGTATAATTTGAAGTCAGGTAATATGATGCATCAATATTTCTTCTTTTCGCTTAGGACTACTTGGGGTATTAAGGCTCTTTTTTGGTTCGATATGAAATTTAGAATTGTTTTTTCTAATTCTGTGAGAAATGACATAGTTACTTTAACAGGGATTGCACTGAATGTGTAGATTGCTCTGAGTACTATGGACATTTTAACAATATTGATTCTTCTGATTCATGGGCATGGGATGTTTTTCTATTTGTTTGTGTCATCGATGATTACTTTCAACAGTGTTTTATAGTCCACCTTGTAGAGATTTTTCACTCCTTGGTTAAGTATATTCCTGAGTATTTTATTTTATTTTTCAGCTATTGTAAAGTGAATAGAGTTATTGATTTGATTTCTCAGGTTGACTGTTATTATGTGTAGAAATGCTACTGATTCGTATACAGTAATTTTGTAACCGGAGACTTACTGAATTTATTTTCAATTCTAGGGGTCTTTTGGAGGAATATTTAGGCTTTTCTAGATATAAGACCACATCATTGGCAAACAGGGATAGTTTCACTTCCTCTTTTCCTATATAGATGTCCTTTACTTCTTTCTTTTGCCTGATTGCTCTGGCTAGGATTTCTAGTAAGTACTATGTTGAATAGAAGTGGCGAGAGTGGGAATCCTTGGCTTGTTCCAGTTCTTAAAAGGAATCCTTTCAACTTTACCCCATTCAGTATGATGTTGGCAATGGGTTTGTCATATATGGCTGTTTTTAGTTTGAGATGTGATTCTTCCATACTTAGCTTGTTAAGGGTTTTTATTATGAAGGGTGATGGATTTTTTTTTTTTTTTGACACAGAGTCTTGCTTTGTTGCACAGGCTAGAGTGAGTGCCATGGCGTCAGCCTAGCTCACAGCAACCTCAAACTCCTGGGCTCAAGCAATCCTGCTGCCTCAGCGTCCCGAGTAGCTGGGACTACAGGCATGCGCCGCCATGCCCGGCTAATTTTTTTTTCTATATATATTAGTTGGCCAATTAATTTCTTTCTATTTATAGTAGAGATGGGGTCTCGCTCTTGCTCAGGCTGGTTTCAAACTCCTGACCTCAAGCAATCTGCCCGCCTCGGCCTCCCAGAGTGCTAGGATTACAGGCGTGAGCCACCGCGCCCGGCCAAGGGTGATGGATTTTATCATATGCTTTTTCTGCAACAAGTGAGATGATCATATGATTCATATTTTTAATTCTGTTTATGTGGTGAATTATATTTATGGATTTGCCTATGTCAAACCATCCTTGCAGTTATGGGATGAAACCCACTTGATTGTGGTGAATTTTTTTTATGGGCTGCTGAATTTGATTTGCTAGTGTTTTGTTGAGAATTTTTGCTTCTGTGTTCATGATGGATATTGTTCTTTAGTTTTCTTTTTATGTTGTGTTTTTTAATGGCTTTGGTATTAGTGTGATACTGGCTCCATAGACTGGGTTAGGGAGAATTCCCTCCTTCTCCAAGTTATAGTAAACATTTAGCAGTATAGATACTAGTTCTTTGTAGGTCTGGTAGAATTTGGCTGTGAATCCATCTGGTTTGGGGCTTTTTAGGGGGGAGGTTTTTTTATTACTGATTTAATCTAGTTACTTGATATTGGTTTGTTCAGGATTTTTATTCCTTCCTGATTCAAGCTTGGAAGCTTATGTGTTTCCAAAAATTTATCCATTTCCTCTAGATTATGTAATTTGTGTGCATAGCGGTATTTGTAATAGCCTTGGATGATCTTTTGTATTTCCGTGTTATCAGTTGTAATGTCTTCTTTTCCATTTCTGATTGAGTTTATTTGAATCCTCTCTCTTCTTTTCTTGGTTAATCTAGCTAGTGCTCTGTTGATTCTGTTTATCTTTTCAGAAATAAAATCCTTTATCTTTTCTGGTTTCATTTAGTTCTGCTTTAATTTTTGTTTTTCTTGTCTTCTGCTGGCTTTGTGTCTACTCGTTCTTGTTTTTCTAGTTCCCTGAGGTGAGACATCAGATTATTAATTTGTTATCTTTCTGTCTTTTTGATGTGGCATTTAGTGCTATGAACTTCCCTCTTATCACTGCTTTCACTATATTCCAGGGATTTTGGTAGCTTGTGTTACCATTGTCATTCAAGTCAAATTTTTTTTTATTTCCATCTTGTTTTAATCATTGATCCAAAGATCATTTAGCAGCAGATTGTTTCACTTCCACATATTTGTATAGTTTTGAGAGTTTCTTTGGAAATTGATTTCTAGTTTTATTCTACTGTGATCTGAGAAGATACATGGTATGATTTCATTTTTTAAAATTTGCTAAGTACTAATTTTTAACAATTGTTTATGCTCCTTGTTCTCAGATCATAATTAAAATCTTACTCTTATAATTTTGTCTGTTTGTAAATAAGATGTAAGTTAAGATGTACATAAGATGTAAATAAGACGGACTTCATAAATCTTTATTTTTTGGCTGTCTTTTCAAAAGTGATAGAGAAAAACTGAAAGGAAAACATAAAATACATAAGAAAATATTTATCCTTCATAGACTAAAGCTGCATAGGAGAAATAAAGAAATAAAGCAATTCATTAAATATAACCATCTATTGAACATCATTTATGTCCAAAGCTCTGTCATTAAACATTGTACTCTATACAATGATAAATAAGAAAGAGTCCTGTACTGTAAGAAGATAGTCTAGAAAAGGAAATAAGACGTGAATTCAAGCTACCACAAGGTGAAAAGTTTTGTAGGGGTTCATTGAAGGGAGATATGTCTGCATGGAAGAATCAGGAAAGATTGCAGAGGAAGTAGAATTTGTGTTTAAAGGACAAGAAGCTATAGGGAGAAATTATTACAGAGAAACTTCTGGAAGCGGTAAACACAAGGCATGCATTTGGTATACAAAATATTTCAGTTTGATTGGTATATAGGATGTGAAAAAGAGAACGTTTAGAGATAACCTAAAGAGGCAAATGTTCATTAAGTCATGATCATAGAGAAGCTGAATGCTGGATCCTGTATCAAATATACAAACATACTGTATCAAATAGACAGTTGGGGCCCTAAAATCATTTTGATCATAGGAACAACATAAACATTATTTTTGGAAAACCAGAAGAAATGTCGATATAAGAAGAAATTAGATGTGGAATCCAGGTGGTTTATTTTGCAATAGCTCAGAGACAGGACAGGGACCCCCCGCACCATGACACAGCAGCAATGACATTGAAAAAGTTTACAGGACATGTGCTCTAGAAGCTGAATTCATGGTACCTGGCAACACAGGTGTAGGTAGCAAGGGAGAGAGAGAGAGAAGTCAAGGAGATCTGAAAATATGGGCCTGGAGTTTAGGAGATGATAGTAATACTATCAGAACTGGAGGATTCAGAAATGTCAAACATTTGGGCATAGAGTGATGTGTCAAAATGATGAGTTCGATACCTATTTATACTTTAAAGAAATATTTATTAATATCCTATTATGTGCCAGAAACTGCACTAATGCTGTGGATAAAATGATAAGTGCAAACAGATAGACTATAGTCTATTGGGGAAGACATCTGTGCTGTTTGGTAATAGAAACAAGTATAAACTTAAAAGTATAACAAATGTGAGAAACACTATAAAGGGGAGATACCTAGTTACAATTGAGACGTCAATAAAAATGAGTATTTCTAGTGCTTCTAGGGGTAGTGCTTCCCTCATAAAAATGACTCTTTTTTGGGAAGAGGGGACAGAGTCTCACTCTCTTGCCTAGCCTGGAGTGTCGTGATGTCAGCCTAGCTCTTAGCAACCTCAAACTCCTGGGTTCAAGCAATCCTCCTGCCTTAGCCTCCTGAGTATCTGGGACAGTAGACACACACTACCACGCCAAGATAATCTTTCTATTTTTAGTAGAGATGGGGGTTTCACTCTTGCTCAGGCTGGTCTTGAACTCCTGACCTCAAGCAGTCCTCCCACCCTGGCCTCCAAGAGTGCTAGGATTATAGGCACCAGTCAACGTGCCCAGCCTCACTAAAATGCCTCTTAAACTAAAATCTGAAATACAAGTAGAGAGAATCACATAGAAAATGAAGGCAGGAAAAGACCTTTCAAAACAGATGTTGTATGAGTGCTGTAAAAACAACCACCCTCACCACCACGGTACCTGTGGAAAGAAGAAGGAAGATGGCTGTGTAAGAAATGGAAAGGTGGTCATGTGGCTAAAGTACAGGGTAAGGAAAGTGGAGGTGTGATCCTAGACAAGAGAGGCAAGAAAGAGTTAGACCATGCAGGTCCTTATAGTTGGTGTTAAAGGGTCAATTACCCAAAGAGCAATAAGATATTGAAAAATTCTAAGCATAAAAGTATCATAATCAAAGGATGATGTGGTAATATAGACTAGTGTGGTGGGAAACAGGGGAAAAGTGAACCTGTTTAAGAATATTTCAGAGAGAGAAGAAGATTGGAAATTATACATTAGAGAGAAGGAAGGGCCAGGGTAACTTGTATATTTCTGTATTGCTCAATGGGATAAATGAGATGGGCATCAGTGGAAAGGGTCCACAATCTATGAGCTGAGTTTTAGACATATGCAATTAAGGTACCACGAATACTTCCAAATAGATATATCCATAGCTATTAAAAGTGAAAAATAGATATTTCTGAGGTTGGTACAAGGTGAAGATAAAGACGTGAAAGTCATTGCAGGAAAGCAATAGTTGAAGCCATTAGAACAGATGAAGCACTAAAGCAGAATACAGAATGAGATGAAGGAGATCAAAGACAGAACTTTAAGAGATATCCACATGAAAAAACAGAAGGAAGACATTCCTGAGAAGCCGGCAGGGAAGGAATAATTGCAGAGATAGAAGTAGAATCTGAATAATGAAAGACCTTAAAGTTTTACGAAGACTTAATTGCCCATATTATTTATGTTCAATACCTGTTACTTATTTAATGATATAAACAGCATCAAGATGTACAAACATTGTCTTCAGTTGTCTTCTAGACTTCCTCTCCCACCACTGTTTCACTCACTCACACACACACACACACACACACACACACACACACACCCCTGTTTCCCCACTATGTTAGGGAAGTATGAGTTAAATGTTTTAAAAGTTATTTTTTATTATCCTCAATAATAGGTATGTATTTAGATCAAGAGTTTCATGCTATATTCTATGGACAGCTAAAAAATAGAAATATGAGAATTACCTCTAGCATCAAGTGTCAAGAAACCATAGCATTGTTTGTCTGAGGTTAACTTGTTGAGATATTGTGGCATGGAGCCAGTTTAATTCAACAATGGATGGTAGCACCAACGTAACAACAAAGTTGCTGGGCTTACACAAAAACTATAAAAGGATATTTGCTGTATTGTTCTTGCCCTTGGAATGCTCCTTCCTTCCTTTCCTGTTTTGTTGCTGCAATAGGATGTCAGCTTAAATTTGCTGTCATTATTGTCACTTGGCCAATGAATATTATGAAACGTGGTAGGCATTTAATGTTATATGAGTCCAGGAGCAGGCAATCTGAAGTCTGACTCCTCTAGAGAGGTTATCTGATTGGCTGAATGTTCTTGGAATACAAATGTGGCAGCGATGTTTTTCTTTTTTCCCTCCAAGTGAAGTGAACCTTTCATAATTGCTTTGCATCTCATATAAAAGTTATGGACTTTAAGAAATACAATTTGCTTTCTCACAATTTTTCAAAATTAGTCTACAGATTTAGATAGCTTCCTGAAATTCCATGGGAATTTTTCTAAAAATAGTGGCAACAAAGATCTATTTTCATAGGAAACGAGTGCAAGATAGAGTTTCTTAACATCAGCACTATTGACATTTTAGACAAGATCATTCTGTGTTGTGAAGGTTTGTCCTGTGCATTGTAGATATTTAGCAGCATCCCTGGCTTCTCTCCTCTAGCTGCGAGTAGTACTCCCCACTTCCGCAAGAAGTGATAATCAAAGGTTTCTCCAGACATTGCCAAATGTCCTTTGGGGGGCAAAATCACCCTGGTGGAGAACCACTGGCCTAAGAGAAGTGCCTTAATAGAAAGCAAAAATGAATCGAATTTGTAAAATGTGTATACACACACACACAAACACAGAGACACACACACACACACACTGTGTAATCATGATTTACATTTCCCTTTGTACTTTCTGTCATTATCTAATATAATTGTACCTAAAGAATAAATGCAGGTCCTCCGCCCGTGCTCGCGGAGTCTGTTCGTGTCTATTAATCAGAGTCCACAAATTTTCTGCTCGGATCCCGTCCGGACTGCCCCACCCTCAGCTTCCTATTATTTAAAAACACTAAGAATAATGTTCCTGCATCAGTTTTTACTAGAGCCAATCACCTGTCATGCCCAGCACAGGGATCGTGCCAAAATTGCCCTTAGCCCCAATAATCGCGAAGTGCTGCACATCTTTAAGCAGAGCGGGGGGAGGGGGTGAAAGCTCATGAACTCAAGCAGCACAACAGGCACATCCCGGGGGTTGACTGGGCTCCGAGGAGCGGAGCGAGCTCCGCTGGTGGGGCAGACCGTGATGCCTATGTCTGGAGTCAGAGAGAAGGTATCTGGAAGCCAACCCCGGAGACCCTGAGAATCAATAGCACAGACACTTTTGTGAAGTGGTCCCCGCTAGAGAACAAAGTTGCTGTGGGAAGTGGGGCACGACTCATTTCTGTTCGTTACTTCGAGTCTGAAAACGACTGGTGTGTAAGCAAGCACGTGAAGAAGCCGATTCGCTCCGCAGTGCTCAGCTTGGATTGGCATCCCAACAGAGTTTTGCTGGCAGCAGGATCACGTGACTTCAAATGCAGAGCGTTTTCTGCATGTACTGAAGAAGCGGATGAAAAGCCAGCCAGAACACCCTGGGGCCGCAAGATGCCTTCTGGTCAGCTGATGTCGGAGTTTGGGGGCAGTGGCGCAGGCGGCTGGGTCCACGGGGTCAGCTTCTCTGCGGGTGGGAGCCGCCCGGCCTGGGTCAGTCACGACAGCGCTGTATCTGTTGCTGATGCCTCCAAAAGTGCGCAGGTCTCAACGCTGAAAACAGAGCTCCTGCTGCTCCTGAGTGTATCGTTTGTCTTGGAGAATAGCGTTGCGGCTGCTGGCCATGCCAACTGCCCAATGCGCTTTAATGGCAATGACTGTGGCTGCTTGACCTTTGTCTACGAGTTATACAGTCCAAGACAGAGAGCATCCAGCAGCATGTCTGCCCGGAACATTTCCGCAGCATGGACAGGAGGGCCACGATCAAGGACCACAATACAGCCTTGGAGATGCTGAGCCAGATTAGCATCACTCAAGTGTTTATGATGTGAACAAGCAAGATTGTCACAAATTTTGCACTACTGGCATCCATGGAGCCATGACAATTTGGGATTTAAAGACCTGAGAGTCTTTTACCCAGGGCCTCTAGATAGCGTGAAGCTGAGTGAGCCTCTGCCATCCAACACGACAAACAGTATGGGTGACTGTAGCCCTGCCATTGGATGGGTGAGGAAAGCCAGTCCCTAGGGAACACTGAAAACACATAGTGTGTGGTTTTGTTTGTATACAATTGGTGAAGTGTTGGTTTTTTAAAAGCAGCGGTGATTTTTCTTTTTTTTGCCATTCTTGACCAAGGCGTATCTTTAAGTAGTTTATTATAGAAAATTGTCACACTACTGTAAAGGTAAGGGTGAAGGAGATATGCAAATTGTCCATTAGGAAAAAAAAATAGAATGGAGGCAACCTTTTAAATAGTAAAATAATCTACTTATAATAACAATTTCTAATCTTTCTTATCTTAATGAAAAATTAAACTGTCTGAAGTGGTGTTTTAAATTTTCTGTAGTATTTTCAATTTTGTATACCAGTTTTATTCATTTATTTTTTCACCCTTTCATTCAAGAAGTATTTCCCTCCATGCTGCAGGCATTAGGTGCTGAGAATAAAATAATGCATGAAATAAGCAAGATTGCTGCTGCTCTATTATGGTTTCAATCCTAATGAAGGAAAACACAATGCACAAATCACATTTTTGTTAGGCACAGTACCCATACAGTTTGATCTGACTAAGCATGGATTGACAAACAACGTTGACCCGTTTTTGAACTAAAGTTTTATCCGAACACAGCCACACCAATTTGTTTACATATTTGTCTATAGCTACTTTCCTGCTGCAACACCAAAATCAATTAGCTGTGATGGAAAACGTGTGGCCTTACCAAGCCTAAAATATTTGCTATCTAGCACTTCTTAATAAAAGTTTGTAGATTTCTGTAGTACAGTAAGATTGGGTGGGTAACTTTTGATCAAGTAATTGGAGAACAACATTCTGCAAAGATGACATCTGAACTGATAGCTAACTAGAATGAATCAGGCTTGAGGACATGAAGGGGAAGAGTAGACAAAGGAGAAGCTGGAACAAAACCCCTATGGCAAGAAGGAGCTAGTGTGGTTGAGGAATAGGAATGGTCAGAGATGAGATATGAAGGATGAGGGCCAGATCATGTTGGGCTTAGTAGGTAATACTAGAGATGAGGGCTTTTACTTCAAGTGAGATAGGAAGCTGAGTAAGATTTGAAAGTTTTGTGTGATGTGACATAAGTTACGAGAATGGGATATAAGAAGTCAAGGGAGAACAATCAGGAGGCTAATAGTCAAGTCAAGAGACAATGATCACTTGGGCTAGACTCTTGATAGTAAAGTTGGAGAGAGAGAATGAAATTTGGGATAAAATTTGGAAGTAGAATTTACATGATTTATCATTAAGGTAGATGAGAAAGATAAAGAGAAAAACAAAATCAAGAATAAATCCTAGAGTTTTGTGTTAAGTATTTGCATGGTTTGCAATGCTGTTTTCTGATATGGGGGTCATACAGGAGGAAATGGGTTTGAGAGTTTATGATATCAGTTCTGTTTTGGTTCTATTAAACATCCATGTGGAAATGTCAAGTAGAAATTTTAGGTACTTGATCCTGGAGTTTCAGGGAGAAGTCAGAGTTGGAGTTAAATATTTAGAATGGATCTATAAATGGTATTTAAGCCCATGAGAGAAGATGAGGTCATTTAGGGCCGGGTGCAGTGGCTCATGCCTATAATCCTAGCACTCTGGGAGGCCGAGGCGGGCGAATTGCTCAAGGTCAGGAGTTCGAAACCAGCCTGAGCAAGAGCGAGACCCCATCTCTAATAAAAATAGAAAGAAATTAACTGGCCAACTAAAAATATATAGAAAAAATTAGCCAGGCATGGTGGCACATGCCTGTAGTCCCCGCTACTTGGGGGATAGCCAGGAGGATCAGGAGTCAAGAGGATTGCTTGAGCCCAGGAGTTTGAGGTTGCTGTGAGCTAGGTTGACGCCCTGACACTCTAGCCCAGACAATAGAGTGAGACTCTGTCTCAAAAAAAATAAAAAATAAAAAAAGATGAGGTCATTTAAAGAGATGCCAGGAGAGCAGGTCAGTCCACATTTAGTGATCAACTCTAAGAGAAGGATTCAGCAGAAGACAAGAAGAAGGAGTACTAGTCAAGAAGTAGTAAAACTAAGAAACTGTGTTATCTTGGAATTGTCATTTGGTGAACAGAATACTTCATTCATTATCTTGTGAGACCAACTGTTTATGATCCCACTTTACAAGAAACTGACAGTTAATGAAATTGGGCAACTAACTAAAGGTACAAATCAGTAGAGTGAGGACTAAATTCAGATCTTCTTATTCATCTAACATAAAGAGCTCTTCTAATTATCTGAGGTAGACACTTGGTTTATGTCTAGTTAGCATCTCTTCAGGGAACTATCTCCTCACCTCATTCTCACTCCATGTGGCTGGAGTGAAGCCCCCTAAGCAGACCTTCAATCTTATGGCTCCAGTAACTGTTTTGGGGATGAATTAATATACAAGCCAAGCTAACCAGCATTCCTCAGGAGTTTCTTTGAAGTGTTGGGTAGGAGACTCTTTTCACAGGGATAATAAGCTGTGAAAATGAAGAAAGCCTAGAACTGCCAGTGGTTAACTTGCTACAACCAGGGGAGAGACTTCTTAAAAATAGGACCAACATTCAGGCAACGTGGTAGTTGTGGGAGCACCTGGAAACTCACCTGGGTCTGGATAAAAGCACAACTTCCCACAACCCACTCCCGCTCCATTATTTTACTTATCCTGGTTTGAGTTGGTTTTTACCACTTGAACCCCCCAAATTTCTAGCACAATACTTTGTCTTGTTCATCTGTGTAAACCAGCATACTTCCATTTGTATATAAAAGGTACTCCATAAATATTCATTAAATAAAATTCGAAAGTGAATATTTAATGATAACATGCTCTGATTTAAAATTAAACAGTATTTAAGATACTGTTAGATAAACTTTTATTTAAGATAAAAGATAAATTTAAAAGATAAACTTTTATTTAAGATAAAAGTATTAAAGGATCTTACAAATTTTTCCTATTACTACTAAAAAATGTTTAGTTTTCCGAGAAAAATAATTTCAACCAAGATTGTTGATCTTTTCAAAATTCTCAGAGAAGTAAATCATTTAACTATTTTTTTTTAAAAAAAATTAAAGACCACTCTCTTACTTTTTCTTTTCCCTTTTATTTTCATAGTTTGGGGAATAGACAAATGAATATTTCAGGACCATGTTCTCCTGGTGGTTTCAGTTGCCTTTCTGTCTCTAGTCTTTAGAGTATACTATCACATTTACCTTCTTTCTTACTCTTGCTGCTCTTTGAGTCCCAACTTGATAAATTCATCTTCAGTCTAAGTGCTTAGAATAATTCCTGTGGTATCCCTAAATTGCAAATATACTTTGAAACTTATAAAAACTAAGTTAAAGTAATTAATGACTATTGATATAATCAGTGTTGCCATTACTATTATAATTTTTCTCCTCCTGAAAATTCCGTTTCTTTAAACCTGAATTGATATTTTTTGTGAGTGAAGATAATTATTACTAAAAGTACTAGTCTTCCATTGATTGGGGGAAAAAGGATTTTCAACTAATCCTCATTTCATTGTAATTGGAATGAAATATCTGACTTCTATATTCAACTGTAAATATAATGTTGGTGTTGTTTTCTTTTTCTTTCTGAAATTGACACTGTTACCTATTTTATTACCAAAGGGAAATTAGTCCCACTATTTTCTGGGATTACCTTAAGTACAAAGGTAGTGAAATTTTAGCACTCTAATCTTTACTTTTAAATGCCACCCTCCAGAGCCTGTAAATATTATTATTCTACCTACCACAATCTCTACATCTGTAATGTCTTTAATCAGAAATTGTAATGAATTTGGTTTGTGGCTATAAACAAATCGTGCTCCACTGAAATACATGACCACCAATATCTATCATTAACTTTAGTCACTAAGTAATTTATTTCCTCTACTGCTGTGTCTTTGCTCCTTCATCAAAAGTTATTATTTCAAGTTATATTTGTACTTTGGCCTAATCTGATCCAGCTTTGTTTTTTATATGTCTGGTTATTAATCAAATTTACACAGATATAAAAGTTTCCTTTACTCTCAGCATCCCTCCTCAATTTTTTTCACTATTTGGATCAAGGTAGCATTAACACTTATTTTCACACCTTGTGCTTTAATGACTATACTTAACTCCTCTTCTATTTCTTTGTGGATTTTTATGATACAAGAATCACTGAGGTCACTTGGGAATAAATTCCATCCAGGTTAGTCCATTTCATATTTCAAGTAAACATTTTTGGTTTCACAGTAATAAGCTTCCTTATCAAGTTAAGAATTATATATTAAAAGCTGCTATGTAAGAAAGAATACAAACCTAAAATATGCGAGCATAAGAATATTCTCCTCAAATCCTGATTCAGCATGTCCCTTCAATTATGTGTTGTATATGTTGTAAAACTTCCTCTCTTGAATTTCTATTCCTTATTAAAGCTTAACTTTTGATGACATCCCAAGAAAAATATTGAGCCATTCTTAATAGGCTTGCCCATTTCAGGAATTAGCTAAATGTCATCTGATGGTTGGTGTTATAATAAATGTCAAATTTAATCAGTAGGAGAAATTATCTTAAGTGGATTCGAAGACTCTTCCTTTGATTCTAGTGAAGAGATCCTTTAAGGTAGACTTGACAAACTTTCTTAGATTTTGGTCTGCTACTATGGTAAGCGGTCCTATACATCTGCAGTCCCCAATCCTCAGGCCACAGACGGGTACCAGTTGGGTCCGTGGCCAGTTCCAACCAGACTGCACAGCAGAAGGTGAGTGGAGGTTGAGCAAGCAAAGCTTCATCTGTATTTATAACCGTTCCCCATCCCTGGCTTCACTGCCTGAACTCTGCCTCCTGTCCGATCAGTGGTGGCATTAGATTCTTCATTATGGTGAGTTATATAATTATTTTATTATATATTACAATGTAATAATAGAAATAAAATGCACAATAAATGTAATGCGCTTGAATCCTCCTAAAATCATCCCCAACCCCCGTCCATGGAAAAATTGTCTTCCATGAAGATGGTCCCTGGTGCTGGCAAGGTTGGGGACTGCTGCTATATATCACTAGGGTGTGTGTGTGTGTGTGTGTGTGTGTGTGTGTGTGTGTGCCTGTTTTAACTGATGAGTGATGAGAAAGTTACAATTAATAACTTTATTTAAGCAATCAACAAGATGGGTAAAAAAATTAACTGTGTAGCATTTTAGATGAAATACACTTGAGCTTAAACAAATAAATGAGCCAATATACCACATTGGTGGCATAGACGTCTGCCTTAATAAACTTGGTAAAATGATCAAGTCCAGATATGCCCTATAATGAGACTGTATCTGCAAGAGTATTCATATCTGACCATCATATGTTCAGAGAGCAAATTGGAGTGCTGCCGGAGAAGAAACTCCAAAATGTGAAGAGATAGAAAGAAAATAACTTGAAGTGTAGTTTAAGAAGCTAAAGTGATGTATTCTTTAGTAGAAGGTACGATGAAGTATAAGTTATCATATTAATAATTTATCCTAAAGAATAGAAGGCACATAAACTATAACTTGTCATATTAATATACTATGAAGAGGCTGGGCATGGTGGCCCACATCTGTAATCCTTACATTCAGGGAGGCTGAGGCAGGAGGATCGCTTTAGGCCAGGAGTTTGAGACTGGCCTGAGCAAGAGAGAGATCCTGTTTCTACTAAAAATAGAAAAATTAGCTGGGTGTGGTAGTGTATGCCAGCAGTCCAAGCTACTCGGGAGGCTGAGACAGGAGAATTGCTTCTGCCCAGGAGGTTGCAGTGAGCCCCGATGACACCACTGCACTCTGGTCTGGGTGACAGAACAATCTATCTATCTATCTACACACACACACACACACACACACACACACACACACACACACACACACTATGAAGAGTTTTCTGCCAAAAGGAAGATTGCATTTTTCCTTATGGCCGCAAGGTGCAGAATTGAGGTCCCTGAAGTATATCCCAGTACATAGAGTTTGTATTTCGTAAGGAACAGCTTTCTTCTCATAATCAGAAATACCCAAATGAGAATGGAATATTCTCCTAGTATGTTTAAGCAAAGGCTGTTGTATCACAAACTGGGACTGTATTTGGAATTGAACCCAGGGAATCTCTATCCTATTTCCCCATCTATCTCAAAGTGATGATTATTCAACCAGATATTATTAAATATTGTGATATAGAAGGCAGTGAATCTCTATGAAAAAGATTTCTTTATGATTTAATATGGTCTCCAAACTAGGTGCATAAAAATCAACTCATTATAACGTGAATTCTTTTCCTTTCTTTACTTCCCTATTTTTATCAAAGATATATATATATACACACACACATATATATACACACATATGTAGATAAATATGTTATTTTTTACTTCCTTTTTAGACCGTATTCAATTAGAATGAAAGTCACAATTCTTCATTAAAAAAGTGTGTCTGATACCCATTCTTTTAATTTATTTTTACCACATTATTCCAGACCCTAAACTGCTCAAACCTAAATCAGGTCTCTAGCTTCTTAATGAGAGCTCCTGCTACCAGTATCTTCATTTCCATATTTTCTTAGGTATTCTGCCATACTAATAATGTGTCCCTCAAATACTGATTTTATTTTATGCTTCCCCTCTTTGGTAATCTTTAAAATTTTCTTTGACTACAGAATTGGTACAAATTCCCTATTATAGAATTCAAAACTTCCCATGACTTACTTTTTACTCCAACTTTTAACCTTCATCTCTGAACTTACATCTTCTTCACTCGGTATTCTCGAAGGTCTAGCTTACCTATCTCTTGCTAAAGTTAAATGCCCATTTTGTTTTTATGTTTTAGGGGACACTGCAATTATATACTTGTGTTATGTAAGTGTTGAAATAGACTAGTAGCACTCAGTTCGCAGTGTGTATGAGAGAAACTCCAGACACATGACGTAGCTGTGTTTTGTTACCAACCATGTGGTTTAATTGTGCATATGTAATCACAATTCCACAATAACATTTATTTCCTACAACATTAGAGCCTTGAAAAACATGTGGCAATTCTCTTTCAGTATTCCTAGGTGGGAGGAAATCCTTCCTTTAGGTGCTTTAAGGCTGAAGAAACAGAGGACAAGCTATCCACAAAAGAATTTAGAAAAGAAGCTTGCTTGGAGGCTTGATAAGTCAAGGTAGCAACTCAGTTTATTTTTTGCTCTGCTAAGGAATAGCTAATTTCATGCAAGAATTACCTTACACCTGACCCAGAGCAAACATTCTGGCTATTCTTTATATACATTGAAGCAACAGAATTGTTTCATGCTTTAAAAACCAAGTAAGGAAGAACATGAGAAAAAGAAATGAGACTTGTATGGTACTGAACAATTTTGCTTTTCTTTTTCATTTTGGCAGATTTATAACTGAAAAAAAAGGCTGTCAAGATATTTAGCAACTAGGAAAAATTGAAGTCGTTATTTTCCTCAAGAATTTTTATAAACATTTTTTTCTAATGTTCCTTTAGGAAATTGACTAACTTTAGCAGATGGTAGTTAGATATCTCTCTCTCTGTCTCTGTCTCTCTCTCTGCTGTTGACATTCAACACAATCTACTCATTTATCATTTTATGTATATTTTTTAAAAAAAATGTTCAGAATTTTGATGGCCTTCTCAGCAATCTTCTTGTTACCTGTACAAGTAAGATGAAAATTGAAAATAGATCATTTAGAGAGCAGATGTAGGAAAAGGAGGAGAGTAGGAAATCAATTGTTTCATCACCCTAGTCCTTTCCCAAAGGCTGCCTTCAAAATTGCTGCCTTTTATTTTCAAATTCATTTTTCTTCATGTTCAGATGTAACTTAGCTGGTAAGGAAGACTTTGATCTATGTTTCATAGGTAAGAATTAATATTATTCACATGAATAGTTCTTCTCACTCTGTAGAAAATAAAAGCTGCACATATCTCCTGACCTCATCCTGCCTCTTGTCTTTGCCTGCTGGTCATGAAATATACATATATATATACATATATATGTATATATATATATTTTTTTCTTTTTGAGACAGACTATTGCTCTGTTGGCTGAGATAGAGTATAGTGGCATCATCATAGCTCTCTGCAACCTCGAACTCCTAGGCTCAAGGGATTCTCCTGCCTCAGCCTCCAGAGTAGCTGGGACTACAGGTGAGTGCCACCATTCCTGGCTCATATTTTCCTATTTTTTGTAGAGATGAGGTCTCACTCTTTCTCAGGCTGGTCTTGAACTCCTGGCCTCAAGTGATCCTCCCGCCTTGACCTCCCCGTGTGCTAGGATTACAGGCATGAGCCACTTTACCCAGCCATGAAATTATATTTTAAAACTACATCTGTTTCTTCCTCAATACCAAAGATTAAATAGCAACATAAAGCCTTATTTTATTTTTAATTATTAGGGATACATAATAGTTGTATATCTTTATAGGGTACATATGAGGTTTTGATACAGGATCTTACCTTTTAATATTGGAAATAGACATTTTCTCCTAGTCAACAGGCGAAACACAAAAACAAGACATGACAAAAAATAAAAAATATATAAGAGGACTAAGTGACTTCCTGTTAGAGAGGTGTTTGGTTGGGTGGGGGTGCACATAATCAAAATTATCAATCCTACCCAAGCCTAACACTGGCATAAAAGATTACTTTTTATGAAGTAATGTTTTGTAATGAAGTAATGAAGTAATGAAGACATCCTGCTATTCTTGAGTAAAATGTTAACTATTACATTTGTGGAAAGATAATATGACAAGCTCATATACCTATCATTGTGAGAAAATTTGTCATAATTTTTCAACAGTCAATTGGAGTATAGGGGATGAGGAGAGAGAGAGAGAACAGGAGCTTGCCTAAAAAAAGGTAACGCAATCTGAGTAAAATGTGTGCAGTGTGGGTGAGGTGACATTAAAGAGCATAGAGAGGTAAGTTTTAGAAACTCAAACTTGGTTAAGTAAAGCATGCATGGTCAGATGAGCTTGGTCAGATTTGTGTCTCTAAACATAGAAAGGTACAGTAAAATATATATATATATGGTATTTATAATTTTGTTATTATAATAACACTGTCCATAGTTAACCAAAATGTCAGTAAGTGGCACATGACTGTGTGCATGTATTGCCCTTTCTTTACTAAGAGAGGTCTCCTTTTTTTCCATTCTCATAGGATGAGATGCTCTTTAATCTCTTTCTTTCTAAATTCTCTCTTTATACACTCATGCTTAAATTTCTCTCATTCCAAGATTTTGCCTTCCTCTGTCCCTACCTGACCTGCATTTATGCTATAGGTACTGTCTAAATACTCTTCTCCATGCTTACGCAGATATCTTAAAAGACTGATCTCTACATTGTCATGTTTCACTTGTCCTATTCTTTTCAACCCACTTTTCAGTTGACATTGTTCCCACTAAGGTCACAAATGATCTCCCAGTTATTAACTCCTTTAGATGTTTTGTAATCATTTAAAAATTTTTTTTTATTTCAGCATATTACAGGGGTTCATTAAATGTTCAGGTTACATATATTGCCTTTGCCTCACCCAAGCCAGAGTTTCAAGCGTGTCCATCCCCCAGACAGTGTCCATCCCCCAGACAGTGTCCATCCCCCATTATTGTGTATGTACCCATCCCCCTCCTCCCATCTGCCCAACTCCTGATGAATGTTATTACTACATGTGCACTTAAGTGTTAAGCAGTTAATACTAATTTGATGGTGAGTACATGTGGTGCTTGTTTTTCCGTTTTGTGATACTTCACTTAGTAGAATGGACTCCAGCTCTATCCAGGATAATACAAGAGGTGCTAGATCACCATTGTTTTCTGTGGCTGAGTAGAACTCCATAGTATACAGACATCACATTTTCTTAATCAACTCATGTATTGATGGGCACTTGGGTTGACTCCACATTTTTGCAATTGTGAATTGTGGGGCTACAAACATTCTAATGCATATATCTTTTTTATAGAACGTCTTTTTTTCCTTTGGATGGATGCCCAGTGATGTGATTGCTGGATCAAATGGTAGTTCTACTTGTAGCTCTTTGAGGTATATCCATATTGCTTTTCACAGAGGTTGCACTAGTTCGCAGTTCCACCAACAGTGTATGGGTGTTCCTATCTCTCTGCATCCATGCCAACATTTATAATTTTGGGACTTTTTGATAAAGGCCATTTTCACTGGAGATATGTGATATCTCATTGTGGTTTTGATTTGCATTTCCCTGATGATTACAGATGTTGCACATTTTTCATATGTTTCTTGGTCATCAGTCTATCTTCTTTTGAAAGTTTCTGTTCATGTCTTTTGCCCACTTTTTGATTAGAGTTGTTTGATTTTTTCTTGCTGATTTTCCTGAGTTCTGTATAGATTCTAGCTATCAGCCCTTTATTAGATATATAACATGCAAATATGTTCTCCCATTCTGTAGATTGCCTGTTTGCTCTCATGATAGTTTCCTTGGCTGTGCAGAAGCTTTTTAAAAACTGGACCCCTCTCTTGAACTTGAAACTGTTGCTTGTTCCACAGAAATAATGATACTGGAAACTTCCTTAGTTTCCAATATACCACACTCAACTGGTTTCTTTTGGTAATTTTCTATTTTGTCCTCTGTTTTTTGGTGATCCTTTTTCTTCTGCTTTTCTCTGAATGTTGGTCCTTAGGATTCAACTATCAACTCATTGTTCTTAGGGAAGGGAGATCTTTATGGTTTAATAATTCTCAGGTATCACTCAATTGTCAATGCTGCCAAAACCTATGATTATTTATATCTAATCATCTAAAGTGTACTTCTGTGTTTCCATAGATGCATTACATTTTCTATTTTCAAAATTGAATTTATTCTCCCCTTCCCTGAAATAGAGTGTTCTTTGATATTCTCTATTCCAGTTGTTGAGGCTTTTACTCAGTAATTAAAACTAGCATATTGGCAGTCATTCTTGACTCCTGTGTCTTCTGCATGTCTCTTATTCCTGTAATTATCAGTGACTACTAAATTAACTAATCAGTGGTTCTCAGCCTCAGGTGCTAAATAGGATCACCTGAAGAGCTTTAAAAACACCTTAGATCAATTAAAACAGAATCTCTGGGTGTAGGACCCTGTTATTCTAATATGCAAAAAGGATTAGAAACAACTTTTCTCAGTATTTCTCAAATATGTCATTTGTTTTTTTACCTCTACTATCACTGCCCCATCTCAGGTCCTCTTCATCACTTAATACATATCTCTTAATTGGTCACTCTGCCTACAGCATTATTCCTCCCCAATCCACTATCAACCTGGCAATCAGGGTGAACATTCTCAAATATTAATGTTAGACTGTCATCTCCCATGCCTCTTCTGTTTCTATATACTTCCCTTTCACCCCCACTGGGCTTAAAATTCTTCAGTGTGTTCCCATGAAAAAGGATACAATCCAAGTTCTTTAATCGGTCACATGAAGCCCTATTTTAACTTACTTATCATTTGCCTCCTTTTTGCCTTTTGTTTGCCATTCTATACTTGCCACAAAATGGAATTGTTTATTCTCTGTTCATATATGGATGTTTTCTTTTATGTCTTTGCTCATGAGCTCTCCTTTGACTAGAACAACCTTCTTGTGATTGACTATTAATCCTACTTATCTTATATGTGTTGACTTAGTAACCGCTTTCTCCAAACTGGGTTGGGTGCCTTTCCTCCATTTCTCATAATGATCTCTGACTATGGAAATCACTGCTTTTACCACTTGAGTTTAAAATGATCTCTTTATGTTCCTGCTTTCTCTTTGGGAATAATGAACAGTGCTTAATCATCTTTGTATTTTCTGATGTCCAGCATAATACTTAGTACATTTTAGATGCTCAAAAAGGGCTTATTAAATAAATGAATATGAGAGCAGTTAGAAATCCTAGCTGACTAAAAAATACAGATGACTAATAAAGTTAGTCTCTTAAAACAAAGGATTTAAAATAGAAAAAGATCATATTTGTACATTGAGAATGGGAACTTGAAAATCAGTAGGGAAGACTTTCTGTAAATTTAGAATATATTACATCTCTATTAGCATTGTTAGAGTTACTTTTGGAGGTAATTTTCTTCTTCTGATTTATATAATACATTTATTTGAGATCATTGTGCTCTTAATTTGGCTTTTTGAGTAGAAAGATAAATATATAACTGGTCTCTGTTAATATTAGTCTGCTTAACAGTTAATTTCTCACACAATTACATCGTACTTATATTACAAATTAATCTCTGGTTAATTTGGGATCATTACCTGTATCTTTTAGGGTCCAATAACTCTGGATATATTTGCCAATTTCCAGATCTGGCAAAATGAGTGATGTGATCAGTGCCAAGAACCTCTTTAGCTTTAAAATTTCTGAATTTATATTTTTTAATGGAAAAATAAAAATTATATTTTCTATTAGTTTAGTATAAATCAAAATGCATGGGGAGTGTAGAAAAATTATGATAAATTCTTTCAAGTTTTATATTTTTCACACAAAATCTTGAGGGAAAAGAAACTTGTCCATATTTTTCTGAATCAAGGCTTGTTAGGGAAACATGAAAAATGCACTGTGAAATACAAAGAATGTTATGGGGATACGAAGGAATATAGAACTGGGACAAAGTAGCAGGTTTACTCCCAGTTTTCCAAGTAGCTAGATTTAATACTTTGGTATAAATCCTCTTTATTACAAAGAACAACTACCAAATAAATCATTTTCTGGAAAAGAACTAATTTGGAATCAACTGTCTAGGAAAGAATACCACAAAGGAGTGATTTCTGAAGCTTTCATTTATTTTTCAGCAATGTGACTGTTTAATTTGAAATAAACTTTAGGGTGAAAATCTATTAGATAAGTTGTTTACTTAATTTTGCCCATTCTAGACTCTGCGATACTGATTGTTCAGGATTACTGAGCATATGTGCATAATGAGAACTGTACATAATTTACTATAAATACTTACATACAATAAACAATAAAGGATATATGTGTCTAGTAATAGCAGATGCTAGTTTCTGCTCACTAAGGAAATGATTATAACTTTCAATAAACATGGTTAAGGGAATGATGTTAAGATTACATATGTGTGTGCATGTATATATATATGTGCACATTTATACTCTGGATTTCAACCGAATATTTCAAATATTCGCTGTCTCAGACAACTTGCAATGGGATCTCTACTGCTTCAAGAAGTGAATTATTAATCATAAATTTAATTCTTAGGATCTGATCATTGTGGTAGGATTTGCCAGTTTCTTGCTACATCTGTTCACCCTTTTCTCTTTAGAAACAAACCAGATTTTTTAGTTGGTTATATTGCTGCCCATAATAAAAAGCATATTGCCTTCCAGATTTTGCAGCTAAATTTGGCTGTGGGACTAAGTTCTGATCTTGAGCTGTTTAAGAGAAATATTTGTGGGAGTTCTCTGAAGATTGCTTAAAGGAAACTCACTCAGGTGGAAGTTCTGTTTGCCCTACCTTTTCTCTTAACTTTTAGCCTAAAAATCAGTGATAACGGCTGAAGTGCCAACAGCCATCATGGAACATGAGTTGACCCTGAGGGTGGGAAGCAAGATGCCTGGATTGCACATAAGAAATAAAGGAACTTGAGTGCTTGAGAAAATTGTGGAGACACCATATTTACCTGTAACTCCTACCTTCAGACTTTTTCTATGTGTGAGAGAAAAGGGGTTTGTATCTTATTTAAGTCGTAGTTATTTTTGTTATTGTTGTTGTTGTTAAGCAAGAATTCTGGTGGAGCTAAAAGTAGAACTTGGAGCTTGGCTATATCCGATGAGCCTAAGGATCAGCATTCCTCACTATCAACTATTACTATCTGCTGTTAAAGATGGATGAGAATGTATTTCTCTAAATAAGGAATGACTTAAGCCCACATATGGCTAATTAATATTGTCCTTATTTCTTTCTATCCTGTGAATTTGTGTCCATGTTCTCTCTGGGAGATCGCCATTTCAGGTTGTGGTATTCTATTTTTATGGTAGGATGGGCATTATATGTCCATATGGTAGGAAAAATAAAATCTTGTTTGGAATTGTGAATCAAGTGAATTCTCCTTTGTGCATAGACAAATTGTGTTAAATCTCCCACGTAAGATTGTTAAACAGTCAATTCATTCATTCAACAAATATTTTTGAACCATTATGGGTTGAGTAAGTCATGAGAGGCCTTTGTTACTTATTCAACTCATGTCCAACATCACAGGGTTCGTTTGAGAATTTGGGGAAAGTAAAAAACAGGAAGAAAAATTGAGCTGAATGACAAGTCTAAATATTTTTTCCTAAACAACTGTTTTTTAAAAAAATTTTCTGTATTTAAAGACAGGACTATAACCTGCATTTTCCCAAATGGCTCCAGGCTGTTAGTATGCATATTAATGTCAAATATTAAGGCTCAAATTATAAGGGTCCACAGCCGCCTCTACAAAATTTCTTAAATGCTCTTGCCACAAAGTCTCCTACTGTTTTTGGGGAGACCTAGGGGAAGCGTTTCACATATGTATATGGCCAGTTAGCTAGTTTGCTCAGATTATTCACCTACTGGTAGCTCTGGTGCTTGCAAAATCTAAAGATAGAAGTCCCACCATTCTCTTCCATGTCAGGACCTTCCAGAACACTACTATTCCAATAGGAGGCCATATGAATATTCTCTCTGGGTTATAAATCCTCACACTGCCAAATGATGCTGTATCCACTTTAAAATGCACCATGCTGGAGACTGACTTGTTCTATAGAAATGAGGAGACTATTTCTCTAGCCAATTCTGTCAGCTTAATGTACAACTGCTTATATCCTGAGTATCACAGAATCTCTTATAAAAACATTTCTTTGTGCTCTTATTCATAGCCCTGCATCAGGTATCTTCTATTGTGCTCTTTCTCTTGTATCTCCATTGGAGGCACCCAGGGAATGAAGTTTTATCCCAGCAGTTCTTTATTCTCCCATGCACATTAACTCATTTTAATAATTGGCAGGGAGGGCTACTGCTCTATCAGTTTATCAGACATAACCAAATCCTGAAACCTAGTTTGAGCTCAGCTGGGATCCTTGCTCCACAAGAACTTGACATGGCCTCTAGGTTGCTTTGATAACAGAGCTAGTTGAGAATAAAGCTATAATTTCTTGATAAAATATACATAAACATACATAAACACACACACAGTCATCCCCTTTTATCCATAGGGGATACATTACAAACCTCCAGTGGCTGTCTGAAACCACAGATAGTACCAAACTCAGGATATACCATGTTTTTTCCTATACATTAATACCTATGATAAAGTTTAATTTATAGTTCAAATTTAAAGTTAATTTAATATCAGGCACTTAATAAGTTATTAATAAAAATAACTAATAAAATGGAAAAATTATAATATACTATAATAAAAGTTATGTGAATGTGATCTCTCCTTCTCTCTCTCAAAATATTTTGTTGTACTGTACTCACCTATTTTCAAATCATAGTTGACCAGGGACAACTGGAACCAAGGAAAGCAAGACCATGGATAAGGGGGGACTACTGTATCTCACATATGTATACATATATGTATAACCATATACCACAAAACTTGTAACTCGTATTAACATGCTTATACCATAGTCAGTGCCATTTTCTCATTAAGTTATCTCTTTCAGTTGCAAAACACAGTACAAAAGGAATGGCACATGCTATAACATGTATTTTACTTATTCTGTGCTTATGAAAATATGAATGAGTAATAATATATTCAGTTATAATGTTCCCTTAAGCCACTGTTTTGCTACATGCTGGGAAACCTTCTATACATAGTTCTGATACTTTTTGGATTTATTTTAAAGGTGACCCAGTTAGTTTTTTTCTTTTGCAGTCTCTCCCTATAGTAAATGTAGCTACTATGACAATGAGTAAAAGAAATATGGATGGGTAGAGGAGAGATGGAGAAGCCAGTACTTATGCAGATAAACACAATATGAAAACAAGGATCTGCTCTTAAATTATTTACATAGAAATAATAACAAGGAAACACAATGACTTCCTGAAGCACATTTATCTCCTGACTGGTTGCAAAGAACACATTTTATCTGTTTTCCTCAAATGAAAATCTTAACCATCTAAATTTAGGGCTGTGAAGCATGTTTATAACAACTCAGGAGCCCTCAACAGTAATAATCACAGTACTAAAATGCTTACTTTCTGGAAAGTGGTTAGAACCACTCAGAAACATTTTATCAGAGTAACTGGTTAAGGAAATATTAGAAACATACATTTTTAAAATGATGCAAAATATCATGATGTCTGAGAAATCCAAGTTTAAACTGAATTCAACATCATCAACTGTAGTGGAAAGAAAGTTTCAAAGCATGAAAATCCAGAGCAATTGTTAGTAGCATGAGTGGTAGGATTGAAGTAAATAGAAAGAAATGGAAGGCATTTGCTTAATCTATGATCTTGTTGAAAGAAGGGTCCCAGCACAGTAGCTTTTTCCTTTTAAGACTAGCCAGATGTAGGCCCTTTTAAGGACATAAAGAATGGAGCCACAGAAAGAGATTAAAAATGTTGGGAGAGAATGGCAGAATACAATAAGGTTTTTAAAACGGAGAGACATCTATGTAGAGTAAAGGTGACTCACGCAAAATACAAAAGCTGTTTCCTTCTCAGTCATTTATGCAAAAACTTGTACTAAATAAAAAGGTGCAAGGTATATATTAGCAATTCCTATTATCTAGTACTTTTATTGCCCTGGCATGATTAGCAGAAACTATTTAGCCAGAATTGTCAACTATATGCTTTTTCATCAGCCTGATGTTTGATCTGCAAGCCCTCTAAAACTAATAGCAAAAGTGAGACACTCAGAAATTTAGGAAGTTTTAGTTGGCAATCAGGTGTTAGCCTACTCTGTGAGGTTTGTTCTTCATCTTGGAAGCTTGGTGGCTGTTGCTCTTTTTCGATAGCCGTCAAGAAGCAAAGTCTTAGACCTGTTTGGCTGCTGTCGTGCCTAGAAGAGTTTGGCAGCCCTAGGGAGATGAATTTCTTCAGCGTTGGATCCACCCAGAGCAGAGAAGCAACACCCTCCCAGCCACTACTCTGTTGCTATGAAACAAAAGACAGGGGAGGTGAGCGAAGCAGGAAGTCCCGCCTTTTAGCCCCAGTCGGCTTTGGCTCCCGCACCCGACGCTCACGCCCACCTGCCACCCCTTATTGGTTAGCTCCCCAGTGCTTTGCATCCCTTCTTCCATTTCCTTTCCCTTTTCCACTTTCGTTCCCGGGCGAGTCCAGGCCCTTCATTTCCTTCTGAGTACCTTTCCATTCGGACGTGCGGCGAGCGGGCCTTCCTTTGGGGCCATTGTGTACTGTGGAGGACGTGGACAGGGTGGTAGCGCGGCGGCCGGGCGCCTCCCGCCCATTGGCTCCGCCCGCTGTCGGGCTGTGCGCGGGCGCGCGGGATTGGCCGAGAGGCGCGCGGCCCCGCCCCCGGTCCCGCCCCGTGCTGGGTCTCTGTGTATGTTGCTGGGGTGGGGTGTCCAGTGAGTGGTGCTGCGGCGTCCCGCGGCCTCCCCGAGAGTCGGGAGGGAGGGGAGAGCGGGTGTGGATTTGTCCTGACGGTAATTGTTGCGTCTCCACGTCTCGGCGGCCTGCGCTCTGGGTCGCTCCTTATTCGGGACCGTGCTATCACAGCGATTACACACTCCCCGCCCCGGCTACCCACTCGCCCTCGGCTGCGTGCGTGTAGAGTCGGACCCGCGCTCGCGCGTGTCTCCGGACCGCTACGGCGCCCAGAGGCAAGGAGGCAAGGGGGCGCCGGGGAGGCTCGGCACTTCTCGCCGGCTCTGGGGCCCAGGGGCAGCCAGGCGCGGACCACGGAGGGCGAGGGCAGAGCCCCGGCTTTCAGCGGCCGCGGCTGCCGCCGTCCAGTTTGAAGTGGGGCATTTAAAGACCGGAACCCGGGCGGGCTGGGGGAGGAGGAGGAAGGAGCGCCGGAGACGGGCGGCTGCGATCGCAGACGGCGGGAGGCGCGTCCACCCGGGCGCCGATCCCCCAGCGCCCGACGCGGACGGGGCTGCGGGCGCTGGAGCAGCCGGGGGTACTTTGTCCTCTCTCCGCTCACCTTCCTCCCCAGCTGAGGTCCGAGAGAGGCAGGGCCCTGAGCAGGCAGGGGCACAGACGTCCTGCAACAAAGCTTTGGGTGAGACTAGAGGCGAGGAGTGAGAGAAGTGAACTCTCTTCTCCTTTCCGTGCCGGCTCTTGTCAGTTTCTAACCCCGTCTTTTGAAACGGGCTATTTGTTTGTCGTTTTATTTGGCTCTTGAGAATAATTACTCACCGCGTTGGCTTAAAGAACTGTGTGTGTGTGTCTGTGCTTGGAGGTTTTAGTGGGAGAAATCCAAGTCCTACGCCTTTGTTGACAACAGACAGACCTGTCCCTTATGCTTGTGTAGAATAATCTTTACGTTTATATAACTTGGAGAAATCTAGCAGGGTGAAATGAGGTTTTTGAACGTGGCTCTCAAAACGTATGTCTTCTAGGGGCTTCAGTTCTAGTATTTTGAAGTGGGATTTAGGCAGAAGGGGCAGAACATTTGATGTGTTCTTGGAGGAAACCTATTGAAGTTTTTTTTGTTGGTGTTGTGAGTTGGGTATTAGTTCAGCCTTAGCTACTTGAAACATGACGAGGATGCATCTTTAACTCTCAGTATTCTAAAAGCAAATCTAGGGCCATTGCTCCTAAACCTACTGTGTGTAAAGATTGAGAGCACAAATTCACAAGCTTATGGAAAAGTTGAATCTGGGACCCTTGGTTTTGTTCATATTGTTGGAGAGGGATGTAGTGGTTGCAAGTTAACTTGTTCGGTTTTCTTGTGAGTAAATATTTTCATAACCAACTTTTTTTTTAATCTGCCTTTCAAAGAACTAAGATTCCAGATGGCAAACTCTATGAATGGCAGAAACCCTGGTGGTCGAGGAGGAAACCCCCGAAAAGGTCGTATTTTGGGTATTATTGATGCTATTCAGGATGCAGTTGGACCCCCTAAGCAAGCTGCAGCAGATCGCAGGACTGTGGAGAAAACTTGGAAACTTATGGATAAAGTGGTAAGCTCTGACTGTGCATGTATGTAGCTCTTTTCACCTTGGATCTGGTTTCTCCAGATTTATTTATAATATTAATAATTGTTACGGCAACAATGTTTTAATTTGTTTTGATCACTTTTCTACCACTCTGTGTTTTGAAAAGTTGGATTCAGAGCAAAATCTTTTTTTTTTTTTCTTTTTTACCTTTTGCCCTTCTTACTCTTCAAGGTTCAGAGTTCCTCTATATGACTCAGTATGCAAAGTTTTTACCATTGGCTGCTTTATGTTGATATATGGCCATAGTATGTTTGGAAGTATTTGTTCTGTCTTATATGAGGTTGTGTTGCTTTTAGATAACAAAAGAGTACAAACAAGTTATTTAAGAAAAGTTTCTAATGGACCACTCATGACAACCAGATGTGTATGATACTGAAAATATTTACTGAGGAAAGAACCAGATTAGTCCTTAGGTGAGGAAGCAGTGAGTTGAGAGAGTTTCCATTTTCATCTTTGAGAAATCATGTTCATTAAGAAACTTTTTTGTTGTTAATGGTAGAGTTACAGTTTCTTTCATCTGTTCCATTTTGAAACAGGAAACCTTTTGATTGCACATTGTTTATTGTGAAAGGAAAATATATGTTGGGGGTGGTGGGACTGAGTGTATCAGAAACCTCTGTGGTTTTATCATGCTGGTTTCAGATGAACTATAATTTTTCAAGAAGAAATCAAGATGGATGTCAATATCCAAAGAAGTACAGTTAAAAAGTCTACTTGAATACTTCATATAATACTCAGAAAAGTACAGCTGTCAGTATCCTGTCTTACTAAGTAGGATTATGAAATAAATTTGATGAAAATGTAGTTTGCTGCTTTGCAAAAATTACTGATTTTTGCTTTTGAAGTAGTAGCACTCATCAAAATGTTTATTTTGGTAAATGTTTGTAGCACCTTATGGCAATATTTCTTAGATATCTGGGGCTACCTATAAATTTAGTTGAAGCAGGACTCTTTTTATTGTTATAACTGCAGAAATGGAGGTTTAAAGAAATATTCCTTTGTAGGCATGTGCCAAAGCCTCCATGAAGTCATGTGGTAGCATTCCCCTTTGCTTTGGTTTGTTACTCTGTACAAATACTGGCTACAAAAAGCCACCATGAGTAGTATTAGTAATACAGGAGGGTGAGAAGATTTACTTTATCTTCATGTATCCTTAAGGAAATTACACATAGATAGATGAATGATGGGCTTGTCATTCAACTGCTAGTGTTGCTAAATGAGAGCCAGAATAGTTTTGCCAGATAAATATCCTTAGTTTTGGTCTTCAGTGTGACCTATTTAGGCTTCTGCCAGTTTATTCAAATTGTTATATTAAAGTGCTCCAGACAGAATGATGTCATAGTGTCAGAACATTGCAACTTGCTGCTTGGGGTCAGGTTTTGATTTTAGCATTGGTTACTTAAGAATAAGGAATATGCAGTTGGAAAAATAGCATGTATTTGGCAAGCACAATACTAACTCTCTTTGCTTTTCTAAAGAGGATGCATTTGAAGGTCACTCCCATTGCCTAAATCATTAGTTGGGGGTAAGAGAAAGAATTCTACGTTTTCTTTTATCCGTTATATAAGTGGGCAACAAATGGATCAGATTCTATAGGGGAGCTGCCCCTCCCCACCCCCCTTCTTTGAGTGGTCAAAAGTTGTACATTTGTGAGGGTTAGAACATCAGATCAAAAAGATTTATATAAGGAAGTGGTAAGCTGTAGTTACCATATAGTCATTATTTTTGAAACATTAAAAACTGGTGTGCATAATTTTGGTGTATAACTGATTGTTAACGTAAGTTTTATCCACTTTTAATTATTTCACCATGAGTTATGGTAGACTAGATGGTTATTTCATAATTAAGTATCTGCTATTGTTTATTTTATTAACCCTTTTGTGGGTTTGGGTTTAGCCTCTCTAATTGAGAAACTTGACTCACATGGAAATCTATTATCCAAAGTCTCTACTTAGTGGGATGTGGGTGTGGGTATTGGCAAAGATGCATTGCTATGGCTTTCCCTGCTTGTCTTCATTGTTTGTCTAAGATGAAAATGATTGTGTTCATTTGTGGAGGTATCCATGGGCTTTGTGGAGAGAAATTGCATAAAATATTATACAAGAATTCAGTGTATTTATTTTTACTCTATCACACAATAATATAATATAAAGGCATTGATAATTACTAATTTGCCATATATTTTATTTAAGTGTGTAGTTCAGAAATATCCCCCACTTAGCGTTTATCTTTTCTTATTTGTCAGTGGTGAAGGAAGTGGCTCATAATATCAACATTGTCCTGATGATTACATCAGGAACTTTATTATTAGTCCCAAAGTTAATCTCTTGACTCATTACCTAACTGTTTTTAAAATAACTTCAATAGAATGAGTTTAGCTTGTGAATAACAGAAAATAGCAACTTTCAAGTCTAATTGGTAGTTATATAAAAGGCAGGGCGAAGTGTATAGTTGGTATTTTTTCCTTATGAAGCCTCTTCACAAGAGCAGATCTTAGAAGTATAAATATGAACACAAGCTTTTCAAGTTTAGTGTGTCTCAGCTACCTACAAAGTAAAATAACTTGTTTTATAGGGAACAATGAAACAGTCTTTGGCTGTAGGGGAAATATCTAGTAAGTGTGTAGTTTTACCATTTCTTGGCCTCTAAAATTTAAAATGGTCAACTGAGATTCCAGTTTCAACTAATTGTTCTGTTTTCAAAGGGCAGGCATTCTCTCCAAGGTCACTGAGAATATGAGAAAGTAATTGCCCAGTTGCGTTCCTCTTAAGATATAGAGTGTTTTATAATAGAACATCAGAAACACAGAGTTAGCATGGTATATGTATTAAGAAAAGAAATAGTAGCATATCTAAAAGCTTCCCATTTAGACAGATATTCTAGCCTTAGCTCTGTGTTTCAGTGTAGGTCAATAGCTGATCAGATGCCTATTTGATATAGTGACAGAACTATTACTCATGAATACATATCTGGTTCACATACACCCAAAATGAAATTTGGGTTCCAAAGCTATTAAAGAGACAGAATTTCTTAAACATTTAATGAACATTTATTGAGGGTCTACAATGTTCCTACTGAGCACTTATTATGGGAATGCAAAACTAGATAAGACATGGTCCTGCCTTCAACTTGTCAAGGAACTCAGAGAATAGCATCAGAGCCAAGCATAAATGGATAATTGCCATGTAGTATGGAAAGGGCTGTTACAGACCTACACAAAATACAGTGGGAGCAGAGTAGAGAACATTCACCTTGTTTTTCTGGCCACTCTTCAGACAGTTTTCTGTCTGGATTCTGCTGGCCATTGCCTTTTAGGAACAGCATTATTGGCTCTTGTTGGAAATGCTGAGGTGAGGGTAAGGAAATGATTGCTAATCAGTATGGTTGGAATGATTATTTATTAATGTGAGGTTCCTGAGTGTGGTTTTCACGAGAGTCTTAGCCAGGTGATGGAAAATAGAGCAACAATTTTCCATCTAAGAGATGCTAAATGTACTGAGCATACATGGATAATCAGGAAATTAGAAAATAATTAATTGATGCTAAACAGCAAAGGAAGTTGAGTACCTGCCTATGTTTTGTCTTGCTGTCCTTGTCATTTATTTGCAGTTACATTACTGAAAGAATTTTAAAAGCATTTGGAAAGTGATGATGCCAAACAACCTTTCTCTGCCTTTTATCCTCTGTACATTTAATACATTTGTCAAGCTTGAAATATAATTCATTCTCCATCTTTTTTATTTAATTGTGACCATAATGTATTTTAAAGTTTGTCAATCAAAGATGTTTGGATTATATTCAGACATATTTTTTTAAAGAGTAAGTATTCTTTTCTATGTTGAATTCCTCATACCTCTGAAAAATATTCTGTGTGAAGTAAAACTTAGGTTTTGGATGCCTATTGTTTGTCTTTGTTGGTTTTGAGACTCTCACTTTCCTACAGCTTTGAAACAGGGAATATCATTTATTTGAATTATTCTTCTTCATATATTTCCTTTTCACTATTGAAGTTGTTCTATCTTAGCAGAATCATGGGCCAAGTAGACTTGGATAGAGGATAATAACACATGAAATGTCTGGACAATTTTGTTTAGTAGTGAGTTAGGTTTTGAATTTGTGTTAAGATAAATGAAGTGACCCCCCAAGTTTGCTACTTGTGAATTCTAGGAAAAGCTATGATAAAGTAAAAATTTAAAAGAATCCTATCAACAGTTACCTTGGTTTATCCCTTTGATATAAGCTATACATAGAACAGAAGGCTTCATCAGTTAGTAATCTTTAAAATTTTATAAAATTTTTACCATTCAGATTTTGAATCCACTTCTTCCTTTCTTTCAAAAGTGGTTTTTATGTTGTCTGTTGATTTCATAATTCATTTATTAAACCCCAACTATGGAAAGACAGACATTTATAAATAACTATGCCACACAGTAGAATGTAATAACTGCTGTATGATGGTATAAATAAAGTTCTGTGAACGTAGTATGTGGAGGAAGTAAATGTTACTAGGGGTGAAAAATTGGTGTAGAATTAAGCATGGAGGAGGTACTTACTATCAGGTGTTCTTTGAGGGTAGTTTTCATTCCAGTGAGGTAGAAGACACATAAGGCTGAGGGAATGATGGGAACTTGCTAAGTGAGAGAAGGTAAGTTAGAGGAACATAATAGAGGATTTAACTGCTCTGTCAAGGAATCTGGACTTTATTTGGTAGGCAGATAAGCATTGAAGGCTCTTAAGCAGGAATAGGAAAAGTCAAGGCTATGTTTTGGTAGAATATTCTCTTGACTCCATGAAGGTTTGATAATGAGAAAAAAATATATAAATAAGAATAATGATCAAGAGATATTAAAACAGTCTGGGCAAGAAGTAATAGAGAGTTGGCCTAGAGAATTGGCAATAGGTACAAGAAATGTTGGTTCAGATGTGGAAGGCATTTTGGAGGTAAAATCTACAGGTCTTGGTGACCCTTCTGAGTTAGAGAATAAAAGAAAAGGTGGAGTGAAAGTGACTCTTGAAGTTTTCAGCCTAGTTGACTCTGAAGGCAGTGATGCCCTTAATGAGATAAGAAACATAGGAAGGAAAAGAGGAAGTATGGGGGTTGGTTTTTTGACCATGTTAAATTTGACATGCCAGAGTGAAATCCATTTTGAAGTCAGAAAATTGAGTGTGCAGTTCAAGAGAGAAGTTGAAATGAGAGATATATATTTTGTAGGTATGTTCATAAAAGCAGCATTTCAAACTATAGAACTGTGGTAGATTTCCAGTATAGAGTCAGAGAAAGGGAGAATCGATATTTTTGTGGTGTGAGAGTTGTAATTAGGTGGTGGAGAAGGAAAGAGAATCCTACAAAGAACAGTTGTGAAAAAGGTAAAAAAAAAATTAAGGTACAGTGACTTCCTAAGTAGAAACACCTTCAAGATGAAGGCATTTTGAAGTTCTGATAAAACTAATTTCAAGTTCAAGTGGAGAAAACCATATAGGGTGAAAATTTAAGATGTCATTGAATTGCATGGTTAGAGCCTTTGTTGACCTTTACAGAGTAGTTTCACTTGTACAGTGGGGCTAAATTAAAATAAGTATGTGGATTATTTAAAAATTGTTCTATAACTGTGGCAACTAATGAAAAGGAAGAAAGTTATGATAGCATGAGGGTTTGAACAGAATTTAAATGCCTGTGTGTGTGTCTGTGTGTAATAGGAGGGGTTCAGAGATTGATGGGAATGGGTGTGGGTAGGGAATGATTTAAGATGTAAAAGAAGAAGAAATAATTGAGAAAGTGGCATTAGCTTACATTGTGGGAGTGAAAGACTAGGAACAAGCATAATAGAAGGGTTAACTTTGGTGGATAATGTATCTTCCACTTAGAGAAGGGGGAAATGAGGAAATAAGAAATTTTGAGGGAATTTGTAAACTTTATGTTTGGTTGTCAGGAAGTGATTTAAGGCATAATATTTATGTAATTTAAAGCCATGTTTTAAAATTTTATACTATAGAATAAAGAATATATATTTTAACCAGTCTTTTAGCAATTAAGTGAGTAAATAAGTAAAAAATCAAAATGGAAATCAGTTCTCATCTTTACTATTAAGATCATCTTAAACACATGCTGTGACTTAAATGATGCCACAGTGTTATTTTTATGCAGTCTGTTTGGGCATATATTTAAACTTTGTTTTTTAAAAATGTATTTGTGGGTTGCTAAATATTTTCTAGTAATGAAAGAAGCATTTTGAAAATATCCAACTAAATTTTATAGCTTTTTAACATCAGTATTAAATAATTGTTATAATCACTCACATTATTTTACAGTAGCAATAAAAAAGTGGTTATTAATGTTCTGTTAAAAAGTTGGGTATTTTAGCCCTACATCTTTTCCTGAAAGTCTCTTGGTTTTGAAGAAACTAAAGAATTTTATGTCAGCTGACAAGAGTACTGACCTGGGTTTAGCCCTATTTCCTGCTGTCTTGAACAGAACATTCCAGAGTTTTTAAGGGTTTTAGGTAGCATGAATAACTTTATGAGCTAAAAGAACTTTGAAAAGTCATGATGTCTAACAAAGTGGTCAGTGCCCTTGGTCTAATTTTTATGCCTTTGCAAAACCCGCAGAGATTTTCCCTTGTGATAAAATATAAAATATGGAAGGAGAAGAAATACTGAAAAAAGAAGTGAGTACAGACTACGTGCCAGGCACTGTGCAGAGCATTTTTGTATTTCCTCTTCTGAGAATTATAATACCCTGAGAGGTTTCCAGAAGAAGAAATCTGCATAAGGTTGTGAAGCTACTAGGTGGCAGGGCCAGATCCTAGATTTGCTTGATTCTAATGCATATGTTCATAGTATGAAGAGAGTCAAGCACACTGCTCCATGGAATACTATGATACTTCCTATTTCCATAGGAAGTATATTAAAAGGGTATTTCCCCTCTCCCACACTTGATACTGTTAATATCAAATTATTCTCCAAATTTCGTACTCATTTTTAGGCAGGTTTATTCAAGATAATATAGATATCCTATTTGTAATATGTATTTCTGAAAAGTTCTTCCTTACTTTGGTCTTCTCCTCCTTCTATTCCTCTTTCCTGCTATCAAACTTTTTTTTTGCATATATTATATGGAAGGTTCTATATTAGGTAATGGAGATAGACCAGTGAGGAAGATAGATATGTTTTCCACTTTTAAGAAAATTCTATTCTCATTTAGAAGAAAGATATTGAACAGATAAATATACAATTGATATCTTAATTACAACTGGTTGATTCTTTAATGATGCTTCTTTTTTTTTTTTAATCTTTTGAGATGGGATCTTGCTATGCTGTCCAGGCTGGATTCAAACTCCTAGGCTGAATCAGTCCTCCTGCCTCAGCTATCTGAGGAGCTGGGTCTACAGGTGCACACTACCATGCCTGGATTCCTTTAATAGTGTTTCTTATATCATTCTTAAAAGATACCTTCATTGAAAACCATAAAGAAACTGGTAGTTTTCTTCAAATCCTACTATAACTAATATATAGACTCATGACCAATTTTATGTGCTAACTTTGTTTTGCCCAATTAATATTCTATGTAGAAGGAGTGCTGTATTTTTATACTTTTTACATTTTATACTTTATAGCTTTTTATACCTTTACATATTTAATGATTTGCTGAATTAAAATGGAAAGACCCCAAAGAACTCTTATGTGCTTTTTATTATAATAACATGTACTTCTATGTAACTGCACTAAGAAACCTCTTCTAACATTTACAGGAGGAGGACAGGGGTTTCTATGCCATCTTTAGAAAATGAGGTATTTCATTTGTGAGTACATGACTTGATTCAGTATAACTGAATGCTTCATGAAGTGAGGTGTGTTTTATAATGAAGTCTGTTACAGTATAAGTACAGTTCCTTACTGTTGAAATTTTCATTTGCTTCAGTAGAATTTCCTTCATATGTTTCAAGGGCTGGTTTGAACCTTGTTTGCGAGGAATATGTTAGCTGACCTCTTTATTACCTTTTGGCTGGACATTTTAATTAAAGTACAGTTGGAAAGCTCTTTAAATGTGAGAGTGTTCCCAGAATAATTAAGAACTTTGAGAATTCATATAGTAGTAGTAAATCCTGTTTTTATTTTTGTGCCTTTGCTGTGATAGGGCTGAATGTATATTAATATATATAACTACATTGTTAATGTATTTATATGTAGTATATATATTAATTACATATTTTTATTTTTGTGAAACAATAAAGACTACATGTACAGACAACATCTCCTTAAAAATCTTTAATACATTTAAACAAATACAAGAGTCAGTTGTGTGTTGGTACAGAAAGAATGCCTGATTCTTAAGTCCAGGTATCAGGGTTCTGAGCAGTAACATTAGCTAGGTTCTCTTTCTGTGTTTTAGTATTGTCATGTCAAAACAAGGGAGTTGGTCTCTGTGATTTCCAAATCCTTCAAGTCAATGATTTAATGGAATTTCAGCCTAATTCCAGTAATAAATGTTTTACCTTTTAGTTCAAAAGAAAAGAGTAATATTGCTAATGAACCAATTCTTTTATGTGCCAATCGGTGCCCTAAAAAGTTAATCATTGTATAATGTGACCACGGATTTGTTCTTTGTGAAAGCTCTTCTGTGTTGGCACCAACTTTCATTCAAGGGAGCGATTTAGATATTTCTATAAGAGGTGTAAGGCATGTGAATCTGAACTTGAACCTTGTGGTGGTTTGATTTTCTCCTTAATATACTGCTTTTAGAAAAGCAATTTTTCTTTCCCTGGCTTTTGCAGTTCCTTGCACATAGCAGGCACTCAATAAATATTTATTGAATGGAATTGAATTTGACCTGCTTAGAAGTCATAGTCCTGATGTAGGGTTATTCATTTTCAGTGGGAGCTGTCATAAATCACCGGGTTTAATAGTAATCCAACTGATGAACTGCACACTCAGCGGCTTAGTAGTTCAGTATTGTAGGTTGCACTTTCCCAGGTGTGAGTTTAGAAAACAGTGTAGCCTACAGGGCCTTAATGAACTGACTGCAGCCTATTTCAGATCTCCTGTACCACTCACTCACAGCTTTCCTATGCTCCCACCTTTTAGAATAACTGCATTTACTCTTCTCTTAACGTGCTTTATTCTCTGGTGTCTCTTAAGCCTTTGCACAATCTTTTGCCTGCTCTAGGATATTCCTTTTGTGAATTTTAGGTATATGCATTTCTTGACACTCTTATGTGGATGTGAGTGAGCTGCTGCTTTGCTCCTATAGCACTTTGTGTTCTCCTACATCATGGCACTAAATTCTCCTGTAATTCTTTCTTAAGCCACCATTCTTTCCCAGGAGACAACTCCTTGAGGGCAGGTCTGTGATTTATTCCTTTCTGTGTTCCCTAAGGCCTGAAACAACGTCTGACACATGAATGTTTGTCGAATTAATAAATGGGTCCTGAAGTTCATGTAAATTTGCAAATGGAATAATATAAAAATGTAAATGAGTTTAGCATGGATCATTAATTATATGCCTAATTCTAATTAAATTGTGATATAGTTAGAAAGAAGATTACCCTGAGATTCAGAGGATTCAGGCTCTTGTGTTAGATTAATGATTTTTTAAATAGTCCTTTAATCTTTGTAGTTCTTAGTTTTTTTAATCTGGAAATGAATGGATTGGATGGGATCTTTGCTAAGATCCCTTCGAGGAAGAATTACATTGTTCCTGAGTTAATTATAGAGAACTAGGTCTCTTCTGCCAGGCTCCTTGAGTCAGGAAGTATGTTCTTCTAGTCATCTGTAATTTCCTGGCACTAAGCTCAGTACCTGGTGTATAGTATTATAGTTAGTCAAACAATTTTACCTGACAAAGCAATAAATCCTCACATGAAATTATAATTTTGAATAAAGCAAATTAGGCAAAGGTCAGGTAGAGAATAGAAAATTAAATTTTTGTAAAACTTAAAATTACCTATGAAAGAACAGCTATTTGAAATGTCTGAAAAGAGTACATGGGAGAAATTTTTTTATTTATCAGTTAAAAAATTCACCAGTGGAAGAAATGAATTTGAAGCTGCCTGGTCCCCTAATTGCAAGTTAATAATTTATCAATCTGTGACATGTTATACCAAGTTTTATGTTGCTGAAATTAAACTGTGTCTGCTATATGATGTTGGTGGCCAATATTCTTGAAGTGTATACATACTTGTGGCAGTATCTTTGGTTTAATGTATTGAAAAAACAATACAATACTATGTCAGCCAGAATTTGTTAAATCATTGACATATTTGGGAATTAATCTTTAGGGTTGAATGAGCTTTTCTGATTATATCAATGTATTACAAACATAAAAAAGGGATAAAAAAGCTTTATCAGCCCTTTTAACCATACTTTTGTAAATATTTGGTATTATTTAATAAATTAAATGCCATCTTCCCTTTCCAAGAAATTTCTTGGAGATGAAAATAATATTATTTCATTTAAATTAACCCTATACCTTTGGGTTATTAATTTGAATACTTCATACATATGAGGCACAATTGTGAGAATAAGGGAAATAATACAATCAAATTATTTGTGTAAAAATTATATATCAACCAATTCCTCCATTTACCAGACTAGTTTTAGCTCTATACATCTCACAATTTGATTCTCTTTCATTGCCCACATATATTTCTAGTCTTGAGTACCATCAGACAATTACCAGATTTGAATTGGACCTTATTGATCCTGTGGTAGGCTAGTTAGCATTATTGGCACTTAACGTATTCCTGAAACCATTCTTTTTAAAAATTTTCTTAAATTTTTTTTTAAAAAATATTATTGTGTAAATATTTGAGGTATACAACATGATATTTTGATATATACACATGCATAGTGAAATGGTTACTACAATCAAACAAATTAATGTATCTGTCACCTCCCATAATTACCTTTTTGTTGTGGTAAGAATACTTAAATTCCACTCTCTTATCATATTTTCAGTATACAGTGCAATATATTTTAACTGTAGTCTTCATGCTGTATATTAGAGTTCCGGACTTATCAGTCTGCATAACTGCAAATTTGTACACTTTGACCTACTTCTCTCCATTTCCTTCCCCTCCCTGCCCTGGTAACTACCATTCTTCTTCCTATTTCTATTTATTTGATTATTATTATTTTTTGTAGATTCTGCATATAAGTGAATTCATATAGTATATTTCTGTGCCTGGCTTATTTCACTTTTACTGGGACTGTTGACAATAGTTGAACTATTTACAGAAGTGATAGTGAAGGGAAGGCATACTGAGAAAAGACAGAAATTTTAACCAATTTTGTTTAAAATATCTTGCTCTTGAAAATTTTACCAAAAAAAGTGTAATTATAGACTTAGGAGAGGCCCATGCATCCAGGGGACCCAGAAGCTTATGCTTCCTTAGCTTCTTGGTAAATCTGCCTTTTTGTGTAAAGTTAGCCTTTTGTAAGAGTGCTGTACCATTATGCTTTGTATGCTCTCATTCAATTACCAATGATTTTATTTTAAAAATTATTTATTTGGAGGATTCATTATACCCTGTTTGGAAGGTAAGAACCCAATAGGCTTAATTACTCTGGGCTAAATTACATTAACGTGTAGAAGTGAATATGGTAGTTGAAAATACTACCTTGTCTTGCTGGCAAAAGGTATCTTTAGTTATCTGGGGAGCCCTGAATACGCCAGTAGTTGGGTGGCACCTGATGGAATGACTGAACCGTTATGTAACACATGTTTATAGGTGTGGTAGACAATATGGGAGGTGGAAAAAACCCGTTTGGACCTGACACCCATTTACTACTTAATAACTTGGTTATTAAAATTGCACCTCTTTTTTTTTTATTCTCTTCAGGGTTCAGGAACAGTACACCAAAACATTAATTAAAATCTATGAGAGAGCTTTAGCTAGAAGTTCAGTGTAGGAAAATAATGTTTAAATGGTAGACATTGGTTGCTAACAGAAAAGGCTCATTTCCTCATTTTTATTTAAAAAAAAAGACTATCAGTGGTATACAGTGGTCAGTACACTGTCGTTCTGTTAAGCTATGCACAATGAGATATTGTAGAAGAATTAAAACTTAAAGGGGTGAAAGGATATAAAAAGACCGAATGGGAGGAACAAAGAAAAAGATTTAATTGTTTTAAGACAAATGTATTTGCCAGTTCTTGGTAAATTGGAGATAATAGTTTAATATTATAATTTATATTATGGAAAATGAAGAAATAGCAGATAGTTCTATAAGTTTCTCATTTTCAAGTGAAAGAAAATATTATGACTTATATAAAAATACTTTCTTATTGTCTTCCTTTTTTAGGTAAGACTGTGCCAAAATCCCAAACTTC
>VSMD01066384.1:0-28712 GCA_008750895.1 Mirza zaza | reverse complement strand
TTTTGAGACAGAGTCTCACTTTATTGCCCAGGCTAGAGTGAGTGCCGTGGCATCAGCCTAGCTCACAGCAACCTCAAACTCCTGGGCTTAAGCAATCCTGCTGCCTCAGCCTCCCAAGTAGCTGGGACTACAGGCATGTGCCACCATGCCCGGCGAATTTTTTCTCTATATATTAGTTGGCCAATTAATTTCTTTCTATTTATAGTAGAGATGGGGTCTCGCTCTTGCTCAGGCTGGTCTCGAACTCCTGAGCTCAAACGATCCGCCCACCTCAGCCTCCCAGAGAGCTAAGATTACAGGCTTGAGCCACTGCGCCCGGCCTAGAATTCCTATTATTTGAACAGTATCTGAGGCACTGCCTTAGATCTTTTCAACGTGTTAACAAATGACTTTACAATTCATCCCCGGCTTCATGTTCAAACCATGTCTTCCAATTTGTGCTCTGATTTTTGTCTGAAGGATATCTCTTAATTTTAGGATTCTTTGTTGTCTAGAGAGGCTGGGAATTTCCAAATCTGGCAATTCCTGGCAATTTTGTGTTTTATAATTATTTCCTTAGCTTATCTCTTTTCTCTTGCATTTTACTATAGGCAGCAAGAAGAAGCCAGCTGTCCAGATAATACAATAGAAGTCCCAGACAATACGACATTCAACACTTTGCAGAATATGCCCTTAGCCAGATCACCCACTTTATTGGGTAGACTTTCTACTATTCGTATTACTATGGCTGATGGTGTTGATAATCTTTGTGCCATTATATACCAAAAATCTCCTTTCTTGCCGTTTCTGATAAGATTTTCTTCATTTTTCCTTTAAACTTTCACTGTCAGCTTCCCTGGGGGCCATTAAGCCCCTTCTAACTACCTTGCTGGGGCCCTTTCGGCTTTCACTAACACTGTCCTCGAAGTCCTCCCAGTTTCCACGCTTTGCCTGATCCCAAAGCCATTCCCACAATTTTAGATATTTGTTAGGGCACCACTCACTTCCAGATAACGGTCTCTGCATTAGTTATCTAATGCTGTGTAACAAATTATCTGCAAACTTAGTGGTGTGAACAGCATTGTACTCACACATTCTCTTCCACAGATTCTGCGGGCAGGGACTCTGGAGCAGTGGGGGCAGGCAGTTTGGGCTCAGACTCTCTCCCGGGGCTCTCTCATGAGCTGCAGTCACCAGAGAGCCTGACCGGGGCCGGAGGCTCTGCTGTAAAGGTGGCTCTCTTCCTTGGGGCTATCTGTCAGTGGCACACGGGCCTCTCTGCAGAGATGTCCCAGTGTCCTCCTGGAGTGGCAGCTGGCTTCCTCCACCAGGGCCAGGACCCATGAGGTAGGCAAGGCTCCCGCTCCGGGCACCACACGAATGCAGGGTCAGCACCTGAGAGCAAATGCCTCCTTGGGTTTTGCGCCCAGGTACTTTGCTTACCCCATCATAATCCCGGCCTGATCTCCAATGACAACGAGCAGCCCAAGACATCAATGAGGAAGCCACCAAGTCTTTATGACACAGCCTTGGAAGTGGGGAACCGGCACTTCCGCCATGTTCTCCCGGTTACACAGATTATCCCAATTTAACGTGGGGGGGAGAACACACAGGTGCACGAGTACTAGAGGGGCAGGGTCCTCAGGGGCCGTCTCGGGGGCAACTACCACAGATAAGAAAAAGTAACATCTGCGATTTGATTTGCTGGACAATAACCTGGACTGGAGGGACTTGGTGGGGTACAAACGAAACAAGACTGACCTTCACCGACCAACGCTGAGTCTGGTGGATCAGTACATAGAGTCCACTAGACTGTGCGGTAGTAAATGTTTGAGACTTTTTTAATAATCAAAAGTTCAAACAAACAAGACAATGCAATATAAAGTGGGAGTTCTCCTGGCCAGCCAAAGTGGAGCAGCTGCTGCTCCCAAACCCAAGTTCACCTTTTCTCTTGGCCTTAACAGCATGTTGGACGCATGCCTGCCTAGTTGGTCAGAGTTGACTGGAAGCTAATATAATTATTTTTTTATTTTTTTTGTTTTTGAGACAGAGTCTTACTCTATTGTCTGGGCTAGAGTGCCGTGGCATCAGCCTAGCTCACAGCAACCTCAAACTCCTGGGTTCAAGCAATCCTCCTGCCTCAGCCTCCCAAGTAGCTGGGACTACAGGCGTGCACCACCATGCCTGGCTAATTTTTTCTATATATATATTTTTTTTTTTTCAGTTGGCCAATTAATTTCTTTCTATTTTTAGTAGAGATGAGCTCTTGCTCTTGCTCAGGCTGGTTTTGAACTCCTGACCTTGAGTGATCCTCCTGCCTCAGCCTCCCAGAGTGCTAGGATTACAGGTGTGAGCCACCACGCCCAGCCTAACATAATTATTTTATAAAAAAATAATCCGAATGGAAAAAATTTTGCAGAAGGATATGATATGGTATAACATTTATTTAAAAAATTTGAATCTGTAAAGCGATACTATGTAATTTTTACATATTAAGAGCATAAAAATGTGCCAGAATAATAAACATTAATTTATGACAGTAGTTACTTCTGCTTGGAGGAATCAGGGACAGAGAGGCCTTTAGATATAAGTTTATAATTTTTTAAGTGTCAGAAACAGCTATGTTGTAATGTTATAATTTGATAACGCTGGTGGTGAGTAAATGAGTGTCTGTTACTGTATAGTCTTGTCTCAGGTTTGAAATATTTCACAGTAACAAAGTAAACAATTTCTAAAAAAGCCAGGACACTCACTGCTGTGCAATGTGGTACTAGAAGTCCCAGATAATATAATAAAACAAGAAAAAGAAGCCCAGGCACAGTGGCTTGCACCTGTAGTCCCAGCTACTTGGGAGGCTAAGGCAGGAGGATCACTTGAGCCCCAGGAGTTCAAGGCTGCAGTGAGCTGTGATTGTGCTGCTGAGCTCCAGCCTGAGTGACACAGTGAGGGCCAGCCTCCAAAAAGAAAGAAAAAGAAATAAAATATTTTAAATTGGGAGCAAATAATCCACTCCACAGACTGCTATAGTACTTAAAATAAGAGATCTTTTAGGAGACTTGGGCAAAAGATATATATATTTTTTATTGACTACAATGCTGTGCTAGCCATTTACTCTTCCTGTTTTGATTCTTCTGATTTCCTCAGTCAGCAATCTCACTTTTAACCAAATGCTTTGCTGTAGAGGAATAAGAAAAAAAGAGGAACTGTGTTCTCGTGTTCACTATTTTTATTTCTGAGCTAATGTTCATTGTCGTGTGTGAATTTTGCTGAACGTGGCAAGCTGGTCTCACTATTTACGCAATTCAGCTCTGGTGTGGGAAGTCAGGGGTTCCAGGACACCAGCCACAAATAATCATGGCTTTTGTCCACATGTTTTCATGTTCATTAGGCACTCAAGATAGAATATGGGACCAGAGGGAATGGTGATAGTATTTCTTGATTTACTGAACTCCAAATTTGGAAGAGGAAGTATGAGAAAATGAGACAAGGAACTTGGTTCAACAAGTAACTTTCAGGGTATGTCTGAAAGTTAGCAGCCCAGATTCACACCAGAGACTTAGACTTTTTCACCTATAGCAACATCTAGAGACATATCTGGGCTGGACACCAGCACAGCTGCTTTGTGGCTAATTTGCTGCATGGTCTTGGGTGTTGTGTTTCCTTTGGTGTCTCAGTTTCTTCATTTGCAAACCCAGGGTGTGGGTTATATCATCTCCAAAGTGATTTCAGTTCCAAAATTCTCTAGCCAAAAGTCAGAAAGGGACTTTATTCATTCTAGAAAGTCACCAGAAGTTGGAGCAAGAGGGCTCATCTGGTCAACTCTCATTTATTCATTTGATATTCAGCCAACATTTGCTACGTGCTTACAATGTTTTGAGGAACTGGACAAAAACACGTGCCAGATTCTTGTCCATGGGCTAAGCAGTGATTTCTGAACAAGATGTGGTGGAGGGAATCAAAATCTGTCAAGATTTTGGCAGAACTCCCGAGTCTGCCCCAGCCAGCAGCCTGGGCAAGGTGTTTTCACAGAGAATTCTCCAGGGAGGGGACTTCCCCAAGTCCTTTTGCCTGAGCTCTAGGGGAAATCTGCTCTTAAGAACTTTGAGATTTGAGTGGATTTGATGGAAGGAAGAAAACATCTTTTGAAAGGTTTAAGCAGACTTTTGGTTTCACCTGTGGGGCAGGCTGTCGCTACTCCTTTGTTCTTGGAAGACCCTGTGCATGATGACAAGAGCAAACGATTGTGGATAGTGTTGCACATGTGCCAAGTATTGCTTTAAGACCCACTCATCATAGAGCACCCCATTTAATCCTCACGACCGAGTGTGAGGGAGGTGTTGTTATTTTACAGATGGGGAAGCTGAGGCTCAGAAAAGCTAAATAACTTATTAAAGTACCAGTGTACACAGGTACTAGAGCTGGAATTTGAACCCATCCACCTGGCAGACTGTGCTCTTAACCCCAACCAATGATGCCTCCCTAAATGGGTCTCTTTGTGATGTCAAAGTGCAGTTGGAGTGACCATGTGACCAGTGTGATATTAGTTTCCTGTGGCTGCTGCAGCAAATTACCACGAATTTGGTAGCTTAAAACAACACAAATTCTCTTTCAGTCTGGAAGTCAGAAGTCCAAAATGGGTCTCACTCAGGGTCTAAAAATCAAAGTATTGGCAGGGCTGGAGGCTCTACGGGGAGCCTTTTGCAGCTTCTAGAGGCTGCCTACCATCTTGGGCTTATGTCCTCCTGCCATGTTTAAATCCAGCAATGGCCAGATAGGTCTTTCTCAAGCTGCATCACTCTGACACTTTCCCCTTATCACCCCCTTTCCCTTATAGTGATCCTGTGATTACACTGTGCCCATCCTGATAATCCAAAATAACTTCCCCACATTAAGGTACTTAATGATATCTGCAAAATCCCTTCTGCAAGTAAGATAACATACTCGTGCATTCGAGGATAAGGATGTGGACATCTTTGGGGGGCCGTTATTCTGCCTCCCACACCCAGCAATTCCACTGGCAGGTATATACCCAAGAGGACCGAAAACCTATGGGCCACACAAAAGCTTGTATGTAAATATTCATGGCAGCATCATTTATAATTGCCTACAAGTGGAAACAACCAAAATGTCCATTGATGAATAAACAACCAAATGTCCGTCAACAAATGAATGTATGAACAAATTGTGGTCTGTCCTTACTATGAAATATTATTGAGCCATAAAAAGAAGGGAAGCCCTGATACATGGAAGAACCTTGAAAACATTTTGCTGACTGAAAGAAGGCAGATACAAAGGGCCATGTCATGCATGATTCCATTATCCGAAGTGTCCAAAAAAGGCAAATCTATAGAGGCAGAAAGTAGATTAGTGGCTGCCAGGATCTGGTGAGTGGGAACGAAAAGTCCTGCAAATGGGCATAAGGAATCTTTTGGGGGTGATGAAAATGTTTTACGATTAGATTGTAGGAGTAGTTGTACCACTCATAAATTTGCTATAAATTATTGAATTGTATACTTAAAATGAGTGAGTTGTATGGTATGTAGATCATGCCTTAATAAACTACTTTTTAAAAACGAGGACCAAAAAGCCAGTGAACAGCACATATGGAGAAGTTGCCAACCCTCTCTTCCTAGGAGGAAAATGGTGAGCTTCTTTCCACCTACTTCTTTTTTTAAGTTAATATATCCTTCCTTTCTGTAAATGGTGTGACAGAAAATGGCAATAGTAACAGTTGTGGTTTTTATTATCCTTCCTTGGAAAGTAAAAAAATAAACACCTTATGACAGCTCTTGAGAGTTTATGAAAACTGTACTGATCTGTGAAATCTAAGAATTTGGGAAGCCCTAGACCAGCTGATCTGTTATTGGAAGAGATCTTACGGAACACGGAGTTCAACCCTTTCATCTTCACTATGAAGAAGAGTCAGAGGCCCACGGCAGTGGAGCCACCACCCAAAGTAACCCAACCATTCCCTTGGTAGTTCATGTTGTTCCCACTGTCACTGCCTCCTCCAAGGTGCCTTATGATTTCAGGACTCTAAGAACTCTTTATTAACCTATCAGCATACTGCAAAGAATGTCACTCTGGGAAGGTTAAGGTGTTAAAAGGCTCTTCACCAAGACACAGCTGTAGGAAAAATGGTTGCCTCAACTGAGTTGACCCAGACCAGCCTACACCATCACATGACAGCCAAAGTCTGTGAATGACTAAGAAGTGCTTACTGGCCCAGGGGAGAAAATGCTGCCTATTTATCTCTGTATCTAAGGGTACTTCCCCAAGACTCTGCCGAGTGGGACATGTGATTGCAACCCAGGGGTTGGACCCCACCACCACAATCTCAGTTTCACTCTTGCTGCTGGAAAAAGACTGCAAAAGCACTAAAATACACTAAAAGTACGCAGACTCTCAAAGCTCAAGGCACTTGGGGACTGCATAGCTGAATCAGGTGTCTGCGTCTTTATCTATTAATATTTGTTTGCACCGAGTCTTACTCCAGAAACATTTGGAGGCAGTTTTCAAGGGTGCATAAAATAAAGAACATAAATTAAAAGGGAGAGTGATACTAAATTTATGTGAAAGTGGAAGACGTGTTCCTGACCTTTAGTCCAAGTTTTTATTAAAAATGTCTATAGAAAATATTCAACTAAAATTTTATACCTCTTAGCTCTGTAGTTCAAAGTTTTAAAAAAATCTGATCGAAATATAATTCATGTGTTATAAAACTCACTCTTTTAAAATGTACAATTCAGTAGTTTTTTGTATATTCACAGTTGTGTACCACTGTCTCATTTGGGAGCATTTTCAGCACCCCACAAACAAACTGTGTACCCATTAGCAGGCCCTCCTCATTCTCTCCCAGCCTCCAGCAACCACTAATCTACTTTATAAATCTATGCATTTGCCTAGTGGACGTTTGATAAAAATGAAATGATACACTATATGGCCTTTTGTGACTGCCTTATTTCACTTATAATGCTTTCAATGTTCATCCACATTGAGTAGAATACTTTTTAAAAATATGAATAGCTGGGCGAGGTGGCTTGTGGCTGTAACCCCAGCATCTTGAGAGGCCAAGGCAGGAGGATCAATTGAGCCCAGGAGTTCCAGGTTGCAGTGAGCTATGATCACTCCATTGCACCCCAGCCTGGGTGACAGAGCTGAGCCCTTATCTCAAAAATAAAACAAAATTAAACTAAGTTAAAATATGAACAAATCAAGTGAATGAGAAGACAAGCCACAGATTAGTAGAAAATATTTGCAAATGATATATCCAATAAAGGACTGTTACCCAAAATACACAGAGAACTCTTAAAACTCAACAATAAGAAACCAAACAACCCAATTGAAAAATGAGCAAAAGGCCTGAAAAGACAGCACACCAAAGACGATATACGGATGGCAAATATGCGTGTGAAAAGATGCTCCACATCACATTTCATGAGAGAAAGGCAAATTAAAACAACAAGATAATGCCACACAGCTCTTGGAATGACCAAAATCCAGAACCCTGACAACACAAAATGCTGACTAAGATGTGGAGTGACAGGAACTCTCACTCATTGCTGGCGGGAATGCAAAATGGTGTCGCCACTTTGGAAGACAGCTTGGTGGTTTCTCACTAAACAGAGCACACTCTTACCATCCAATTCAGCAATTCTGCTCCTTTGTATCTATCCAAAGGAGCTGAAAATTTCTGTCCACACAAAAACCTATACATAAATATTTATAGCAGCTTTATTCATAATTGTCAAAACTTGGACGCAACCGTGATGTCCTTCAGTAGGTGAATGGGTTAATACACTGTGTACATCCAGACAATGGAATATTATTCAGGACTGAAGAGAAATGAGCAATCAAGCCCTAAAAAGACACAGAGGAACTTTAAATGCATAGTACTAAATGAAAAAAGTGAAAAGGCTCCATCCTGTATGTATGGAAAAGGCAAAACTATGGAGATAGCTTTAAAAAATTAGTGGTTTCCAGGGTTTGGGAGGGATGAGTAGGTGGAGCACAGAGAATTTTTAGGGCAGTGAAACTATTCTGTGTGACACTCTAATGGTGGAGACGTGTCACTATGTATTTGTCAGAACCTGTGGAACGTACACCATCAAGAGTGAAGCCTAATGCAAACCGGGGACTTTGGGTGACCATGACGTGTCAGCATAGGGGCATTGACTGTAGTAAACGCACCACTCAGGCATGGAACGTTGATAGGAGAGCTGGGGGCCGGGGAGAGGGTATATGGGAACTCTGTGTTGAATACAGAGTTTAAGAAAGGTTGAACTTCCCGTCAATTTTGCTGTGATTCTAAAACTGCTCTAAAAACTAAAGTCCATTAGAAAATAAAAATGAATAAGGAGAAAAGTTAGCACGAGTGAAACCTATCGCGTATACCTGACTTTAGTGCAATGCGTAAGGTGTGATGGCTCCGTGTCCTCACTACACTCTGCCAGATGCTCTTGCTCCCTGACCAGGTCCCCTTTACCGGGGGCCGTGCATAGCCTCTTGCCTGTTGCTACTGGCTTACTCCGCACCCTCCTCGGGTTGGTCCCCTTCTGTCCTTGGATGTGGGAAGCTGTCCACCCACGCCCACCCCCTGCAGGAGAAAGCTGGGCAGTCACATTCCCCTTATTGGCCAATGAGTGACAGACACGTGTGTGTAACAGCTCAGCCTTCTTGCTGCTGGGTGGAGCGACCCTTGCGGGACAAGTCAGGTTCCGGAACTCTTCGTGAGATCAGGCTGAGGCCCACCTCCCCCCGGACCTACATCTTGCAGAGCTTCTTCCTGGGCTCTATCCGGTTCCCCTCGCTCCCCTCCAGGCTTCTCCTGAGAGCGCACCCTCCATCACTCGCTCCCACGAGAATCCCCTCTCGGGCTTTGCTCCTAGGGAACTGGCCTATCACGGGTCCCATGGACTACCTCTGTCTTCCTGGTATGTTCTGATTTGCAAACTATTACATGGAAATTCACCTTAGCGGGGACATGTCCACAGTTCATTCATTCCACAGTGTGGCTTGACATAAACAAACGAAAGACCTTTAGGATTTTCCCTCCATTTGTGCTAAAAGCCTGAGACACACCACATTGCATTTCAGCCTGTCGCCACAGAATCAAGTCATTTCTTCCCAAGAATGAGTTTTTGCATTAAAAGCATGACTTCGGGGAGAAAAGTGGAAGTAAAAAAAAAAAAAAAAAGAATCATGGTGGTGACATACAACGTGGCCAGAAATCAGTCTGAAAACTGTGGGTTTCCTTTGGGTGGGTCACAGATTTTGCAATAAGCCTTGTATTTATCAATGCACACACACACACATGCACACACACAGACGCACCGTTGGTAATTTAGACAATTCAGTGTCTCCCCTTTAGGAAACACCCGTATGAAGACCAGTCAGGAATTTCTACCTTGGTCCTTCGGACAGGCACCAGGCAATAAAACGTCCTTGACGGCATCCCTGGGGGAGGAAAACCCAGCCCAGCTGGATTCCTGACCTCTGCTCCCAGGCACCCTTCCTTATAGACCTGGGGCACTTATTTCATTTCTCTGAGACTTCTGTAAAAGTAGGAATAGTAATAGTCCCGGCTTTGCAGATTTGTTATAAGGATTAAATGATAAAATAATATTCTGCCAATAGGTCCTGAGTGAGTATTAAAAACTACATCAAGAGGATTTAATATTCCTGTAACACTCAAGGGGGAAAAACATTTTAAAAGGCTTACGGGGTCCTTGACTTCAGGCCTGTCTCCTATCAACCTACAACCTCCTCCTATTCTGCCATCATCTGGTATTTGCTGAATGCTTGGGACCTCAGCAGAGAGCTGATGTGCTTCTCCTAGGACCTGCTTTGGGTGCCATGCATGCTGGCGACAGAGGCCCATCCCCTCTCCCGCTCCCAAGAGTGAGCTGTGGCTTGTCTGGGTGCTCTGGACCCCAGGAGCTGGAATTCAAACATTACCTAGTTCTCTGTTTTTTCTCTCCAAAGGGTTAAATATGCATGCAGTAACCCTCGGCTGTGCAAAAAATAGTGTGCCACTCTTATTTTATTTTATTTTATTTTATTTTATTTTATTTTATTTTTGAGACAGAGTCTTGCTCTGTTGCCTGGGCTAGAGTGCCATAGCATCACCCTAGCTCACAGCAACCTCAAACTCCTGGGCTTAAGCAATCCTCCTGCCTCAGCCTCCTGAGTAGCTGGAACTACAGGCATGTGCCACCGTGCCCTGCTAATTAATATATATATATATGTATATTAGTTGTCCAGCTAATTTTTTTCTATTTTTGTAGTGGAGACGGGGTCTCGCTCTTGCTCAGGCTGGTCTTGAACTCCTGAGCTCAAATGATCCACCTGCCTCGGCCTCCCAGAGTGCTAGGATTACAGGCGTGAGTCACCACACCTGGCCTATGCCCCTCTTTTTCCTTTAACTGCCACCTGGATTCTTGAGCTCCTATGTTGTAGGGGGAAAGGATGGGGGTGTCGAGGGGATGACTTGAAGTTGGCATTTAAAGGTACCATGTTTCCCTAAAATAAGACAGGGTCTTATATTTATTTTTCCTCAAGAAGACACCCTAGGGCTTATTTTCAGGGGATGTGTTATTTTCCCCTCAAAGCCTCAGCTTGCAGCACGCATGGGATGGCCAGGACCTGACAGGGGGAGCCGACCTTGTTGGTGGGGCTGCCTGCACCTTTCAGGTCACCTCTGGGATAGCAGCTGTCACGATGGGGCAGATAAGAAGCGCTGCTCGTCTTTACCGCTCCACAATGAAATGCATGGGTTGTGCAGATACGCTGCGTGGCCATGCCTATCACTAGGTCTTATTTTCGGGATAGGGCTTATGTTGCGCAAATGCTTAGAAATCCTGCTAGGGTTTATTTTAAGGGTAGGTCTTATTTTCGGGAAACATGGCATCTCAGATTCTTCTGGTGTAAGTCACTTTCCTTCAGATTCTTTTGGGAAAGTGGCTTAGTCTTTCAGGCTGTCTTCCTGGTGTCTCTCTTACTTCCTTTAGTAATAGAGCCCCTGAGCTTTAGCCAGGCCCATGGCTGCTCAGCTAAAGACTACATCTCCCAGTCTCTCTTGAAGCCAGGTACAGCCATGTGACTCAGTTCTCACTGGTAGGATAATATCCACATTGTCCCCAAGTTGCTGCCTGGAACATGACACGGTGTGTGGTCACCTTGGATCGGGTGAAGCCAACAGTCTAAGAATGAAAGAACTCAAGACAGAAGGAGCTTCCCCATCAGCTCTGGACTGCTAATACTGCTAATACTTGGAGTGCTTCACAGGAGAGTAATTGTCTATCTTGATCATGTCACTGTCACTGCAGTCTTTGTCATGGCAGCTGACTTCTACATTCTAACTAATACACTTCCTGTTCCCTCTTCTCCTTTCTGAGATGATGACTGGAGACAGGGTGGGTTTCCGAAACCACGTGGCCTTGGGGGAGGGCCCTTTCCTACATATTGTCCTCTAGGGTTTACTGGCCTCTGATGCACTGAGACTTGCCTGGTCTAGTTCTTGGGCGTATGTCCCTGCCACTTGCTTAGCTAGTCCCACTTGGGTTTTCAGCTGGGACTTGGGGTTGGCACCGCACTGCTGTGCCACAGATTAGTTCTGCACTTTTGTGCTTTGCAAGGGTCCAGAAACCCTCAGCTGCCTTCTCCAAACTACTCTGGGGTATGCAGATCTCTCTGGGCTGCCCTCTAGCACACCTGCACACCTGCTACCCTCTGAAGGTGGGCCTTTGCTGTGGGTGCTTGCAAATTCCTGGCTGAGGAATGGAGAGAGAATTTTATGTACTAGGATTTCCCTCTGGACCTATCTGAAGCCTGGGAGCTCCTCCTTCCACAGCTGAACCTTGGGGTGGAGAGGAGGGAAGGCGGGGCTTGCAGTCTGACCTCTAACCTGTTTCTTTTGTGTTGGATGGCAGCATCTCCAGATGGTATGCCCCTCTTCCCCCCTCTGTGGCATTTCAGGACCTCCCACACTCCACCTCCAGGCTAAACTTCAAAGCTTAGCTCAGGGGCTCTCAACTGGGGCTATTTTGCCCCCCAGGGGTCATTTAGCAATGTCTAGAGGCATTTTTGAGTGCCACAACTGGGTAAAGGGGGTTTGTTATTGGCATCTAGTGGGTAGAGGTCAGGGATGCTGACAAACACCAAAGAGGACAGTGTCGCACAACAAAGAATTTTCCAGCCAAAAATGTTAACAGTGCTGAGGCTGGGTTCCCCTGACTTAGCCTTCATTGAAGAAGCACCCCAAGGCAATATGATTTGCAAGGGAACGATACACAACTAGGTTTAATAATCTCCCCGTTACAACTCTGCAGATCAATGTCAAATACGGCAGCAGTCCCCAACCCTTTTGGCACCAGGGACCAGTTTCATGGAAGACAATTTTTCCACTGATGGTGTGTGGGGCAGGGCGGAGCTCAGGTGGTGATCTGAGGTCCAGTTCCTAACAGGCCACAGACCGGTACCTCGACACAGAAATACAGCATTCAGCTCTGATAAAGAACTAGGATCGGGGCTTAACCAAGGCTATTCAAGAATTGAGCACCTCCTGCTCTGGGTGCCAGAGGTACTGAGGTAAACAAAACAAAGCTTTCCTCCTTCTGGAGCTCATATTCTGGCGGACAATAAATGAATAATGGACTCTCTGCTATTGCCTGGCTCTGCCGTTTATCAGCCCTGCGACCTTGAGCATGCTACTCGGTCTCTTGGCTTCAGTCTCTTCATCTATAACATCAGGCTTATACAGCTAGCAGTCTTGTTTCCATGGGAAATGCTGTGGCGAATATAATTGACTTCAAGATCATTCCTAAAAAAACTGCCTGCCACATAGGACTGTTCCTCATAGGGTTGCCATGAGGCTGAAAAGAATCAATGTGCACAAAGCAATTAGACCACAGCTGGTATCTGTTAAGAAAACAAACTCAACCAAATAAATATAAAATATCATGTCATAAGAGAAATAAATATATAATATAATGTCAGAAGTTAACAAAAATAAACCCAGGTGAGGGAATAGAGAGTGATCAAGGTGGGTCCAGGGGGGGTTATTTTATAGAATATTCAGGGAAGCTTCTCTGAGAAAATGACATTTGAGCATAGACTGAATGAAGTGAGGAAATACTTCATTCAATAGACAAAAATGAATTTCAGGCAGATTAAAGACCCAAATGGGATGCCATTATAACCCTATCCGATTGGCAAAAAGTGAAAAGTCTGACAATACCAAGTGTTGGTGAGGTTGTGGAGCAACTAAAACTTACATACATGCTCATGGACGTTACAAAGAAAAGTTGAAAACGCACTTTTCCTGAGATGCAGCGGCTGTATTCCTAGGCACTTACACAAGAGAAACTCAGGCATATGTCACCAGGATACATGAGTAACAACATTACTGTCAGTATCTCTCCAAACTTAGAAACAATCCAAGTGTCGATCAATAATAGAAAGACAAATTGTGATATAATCAGTAGCATAAGATGATGCAATGAAAATGTGCTACTTCTGTGAGCAGCCACAGGGAACCACACTTTGAGAACCACTGGGGGTAGGCTAACTCCTATAACAAGTAGTCCCACAATATATATCAGCTTAAATACAATATTATTTTGTTTCTTGTTCACCTAGCAGTCTCAGATGGGTGAACATGTCCTCCAAATACTTCAGGGACTCAACCTGAAGGAAGTGCTGCCAACTTCAACACATGGCTTCTAGGGCTTTCTTAGGAGAAACAGCAAGGAGGAGGAACACAGTGAGAAGTTTTCATGGGCTGGGCCTAAAAGTGGTTCACTTTGGTTGTGCTTAGGTTTCACCGGCTAGAACTCAGTCACGTGGCCACAGCGAACGCCAAGGGGGTCTGGGAAATGTAGTCTAGCGAAAACAAACTGTGGTGAGCCGCTGGCAGTCTTGTTCCCTCGGCAAATGCCGTGGCGAATATGAAAGACTCATTACTGACTTCAAGACTGTTCCTGAAAAAGCACAATGGCAATTCGAATCTGGGTTTTACTTTTCAAGTGGTTGGGGCACTCACCTGAGAGTGGGAGGAAAGGTCTGGGGAGGCGGCTGGTGGGGCCGAGATGGGTCAGGGTAGCCTGGAGCTGCCTGGGGCCTGCAGAGGTGGGACATGTGACACAGGGACTTGCAGTCCCGGAAAGGTTCTTCTTCCAGTGATGACAGCGTTTGTTAACGCCACTCTAAGCCTCTCTGGCGTCCCCCATCACGTGTGCACGTGCTGAGTGCACAGTTGGAGCCTGCATTGGCTTCCTATTGCTGCATATTTCCCTAAATTCACCAGCTTAAATCACCTTTATTTTAAAAAAATTTTTTAATCTCAGTTCTATAGGGGAGAAGTTCAGGTGGCTTTAACCGCGTTTTATGGTTAGGATCTCCCAAGCTGAAATCAACATGACTCTTTGCTTGACCAAACTTTAATGAGATTCCCGAACCTTCTCCTAGGCCCAACTGTGCATTTCTTTGTAAAATCCAGTTTTAGCAAAAACCCTACTAAGCCAGCAAGGGCTCCTCATGCTCTATATTTGATCACCCTTGATATCTGATCTATCTGATCTTGTTCCCCATCCTCCACCATCTCTCAGGTGATGTCTAATCACCTGGCCTTGGCCTGGCACGGTGGGTCATACCTGTCATCCCAGCACTTTGGGAGGCTGAGGTGGGAGGATCAATTGAGGCCAGGAGTTCGAGACCAGCCTGGGGAATATAGAGAGACCCTGTCTCTCTCTACAAAAAATAAAAAATAATCACCTGGCCTGTCTTTAGCAAAAAATCCTGTTCGGTAGGTTTCACAAGAATCCTCCTTATTGCTGATGTTTCCTCTTAGTAATTTTTCATCCACTGATCCCCACCCTACTCCTTGGCTATTTCTGTGGTTTGGATGTCTTCTCTAACACTCATGTTGACATTTAATTGTTGTGACAGTATTAAGAGGTGGGACCTTTGAGAGGGGATTTGGCCATAAGGGCTTTGTCCTTATGAATGAATTAATGCCGTTATTGCAGGGGTAGGTTCATTATTGCTCCTGACAAAAGGATGGAGTTGGCCCACTTCCCTCTCTGTCTCTGCTCTTGCTCACCGTGTGAGGCCCTCTGCCATGTCATGACTCAGCAAGAGCACACTCATGGGTGCAACTCCTCAATCTTGGACTTCCCAGCCTCCAGTGTCACTAGCCAATTAATCTCTTTTCCTTATAAATTACCCAATCCATGGTATTCTGTTACAGCAGCAGAAAATGGAATAAGATAGCTATTATATAAATTCCCACTTGCTGTATTCAGAATTAAGCTGTATTCGAAGTTGAGACCAATCTCTCTTTCACACTGCAAAATCCTACTACAGTGGTCTCTGTATCCGTTGTTTTTTTTGTTTTGTTTTTTTTTGAGATGGGGTGGTCTCACTCTGTTGCCTGGGCTGGAGTGCAATGGTGTCATCATAGCTCACTGTAACCTCAAACTCCTGGCCTCAAGTCATTTGCCTGCTTCTGCCTTCCAAAGTGCTGGGTTGTGAGCCACTGTGCCCGGCTCTACATACCTATCTTGATAGTCCTGAATAAAGTCTTCCTTACCATGCTTTAACAAGCGTCATTGAATAATTTTTTCTTTGACACCAGTCTGGGCTCTTATCTGGAGGCTCTAGGTAAGAATGTCCTTCCAAGCTCCTTTAGGTCGTTGGCTTAATTGTAGGGCTGGGTTCCCCATTTCCTTGCTGACTGTCAGCTGGGGCCTCTCTCAGCTCTTTAAGGCTGCCAGCAAGCTTGCGGCTCCTCCATCTTCAAACCTGCAATGAACCTCTCTAGCACCTGCTGGAGAAAGCTCTCAGATTTTAAAGGGCCCATGTGATTAGAGTAGGATCACCTGCCTGGATAATAGCCCTTTTGCCAAAACATAACATAATCGCCAGTGTGAAATCATATTCAGAGGTTTCACCCATTCTCAAAGAAGAAGAGATTATAAGCAGATGAGGGTTTGTGTGTGTGGGGGGGTCACTCTTAGAATACTGCCGGCCACAGAATTCAATAAATGCTTATTTTTAGTATATGTCCTGCTGAAGCAAGCACTAAATAAATGCTGGCAATCTGTAAAAAGTAACAGGGAAGAGATCATCTGCTTCTCTGCAGAGGAGCACAGTAAATGGCACTTACCTTCATCACAGCATTGAACTGAACTGATGTGTGTTTACTGAGCACCTACTATAGGACAGCTAATGTTTTAGGCATTGAGAATATAGAAATAAATAAGGTAGGCCAGGCCCCTGCCCTCAAACAATTTAAATTTTAGTGTTGAGTCAGGAAGTTAACAAACAAATGTACGAAGTCAGATAGTAAGGCAAGGTAGAAGGCTAGAAAGTGACACAGGTTTTTACGATGTCTCGGCCCACTGGCTCAGGGCAGCCTCTGTGAGGAGGGGCCGCCATCTGGGTAGAAGCCAGCTGTGTGGCTGGAAGGGGATTCCAGGAACTGGAAACTGCAGATGCAAAGGCAAGAAGGCCTTGTGGCTGGAAGGGAGCAAGTGAGGTGGCAGGAAATGAGGTCAGGGGGTAGGCAGGGATCAGGTGATGTTAGCTGGGCAGGGTTTTAGTCTAGGAAGGATGGAAGGGTTCTAGAACTGGAGTTATGATGAAAAGGTTTGGAAATAATGGTGATGGCTGTACAACAATGTGGTTGTAACTAATGCCACTGAATTGTACACCTAAAAGTGGTTACAATGACAAATTTCATATATATATATATTTTACCACAATAAAAAAAGATAAAAAGAAAAAAGAATAAATGGTACTTGGTCAGAATAAACAAGGTAGTGGGGAGCCAGAGGAAACAGTCATTAAATGCCCAGGGGAAGGGAGGGTGTATAACATTAAAAAACAAAATCCCGGAGGAGGCCCAAGGGAGGTGCCCGGGTGCCGTAATGGTCAATTCTTTATCTCTCAGTGCCGGTTATCTGGCTGTGTTCACTTTGTGAAAACTTACTGAGCCATGCATTTATAATTTGTGCATTTTCCCTACGTATCTTATACTTCGATTGGAATATTTACATTTAACTCCATCCATGATGGTGAGGCTTGACTGCAGGGTCCCTGAGAGCACAGACGAGTGCCTGGCACTTATCTCACACTCAGTGAACAGCTGACCTGTGGCTGGACCTTGCTCTGAGTTTTTCCTTTGCACATATCAATCCATTTCATCTTGATTACAACTTGTGAAATAGAACACTGTAACTATCATTTCCTGTTTTACAAATGAAGAACCTGAAGCACAGAGAGGTACAGTGATTGTCCAAAGTAACACAGCCAGTAAGTGCCAGAGCTGGAATTTAAACCCAAGCAGTCTGGATCCAGAGTCACTGCCTTTTTTTTTTTTTTTTTTTTTTTTTGAGACAGAGTCTTGCTTTGTTGCCTGGGCTAGAGTGCTGAGGTGTCAGCCTAGCTCACAACAACCTCAAACTCCTGGGCTCAAGGAATCCTTCTGCCTCAGCCTCTGGAGTAGCTGGACTACAGGCATGAGCCACCATGCCTGGCTAATTTTTATACATATATATTTTTAGTTGTCCAGCTAATTTCTTTCTATTTTTTTTTAGTAGAGACGGGGTCTTGCTCTTGCTCAGGCTGGTCTTGAACTCCTGACCTTGAGCAATCCTCCCGCTTTGGCCTCCCAGAGTGCTGGGATTACAGGCATGAGCCACCGCGCCTGGCTGAGAGTCAGCACTTTTAACCATCACATCAAACAGAATAAATGAATGAATGAATGAATGAATGAATGAATATGTTCAGCTCCCTCTTTAAACTGATGATTGTCAACATGGGGGGGGTGTGGCACACATTTTGTTTCCCATGGGATTTTTGGCAATGCCAGAAGACATCTTTGTTTGTTACAATTTGGGGGAGGAATACTAGTGGCATCGGGTGGGCAGAGGCCGGAGATGGTGCTGAACATCCTACTATTCACAGGACAGCTGCCCCCAACAACAAAGAACTATCCACCCCAAATGTCAATAGTACTGAGGTAGAGAAACTCTGCTCTAATCCTAAGTGATACGTTTCACACTCTCTCAACACTTGTTGCTTTATAATCTTAAATCTCTCACTTAGTCTCCCACTATTAGATTAAAAATAAAAGATCCTTATTCTGAAATGGCTCCTTGGTGCCATTATCTCTGGCGACTCAGTTATCTGCCACATTCTTGCCTTACCACTTATGTCTGCACTACGCTCACTAATCTCTGATCGCAAGGTGTGGTGGCAAGAGGCCTAGCCATGACTTTTCATGTGAGAATTCTGCTGGGGGCATGTGATGGGGAGGTCCTCATGCCTATCTATCCGCACGAAGCCTGCCACCTTCCTGCCACCTGTGTCTTCCTACCACCTACGGCTCTCTGCTCCTGGCACTTCCCATCAGCTCAGAGCTTCCTACACAGTACTGCCATCCCATGGGTGGGGACAGGAGCACAGGCAGTTTCCAAGGTTGCAGATTCCCATCTTGTTTTCCTCACCAGAATCCTCAAGTTAGAGCCCAGCAGTCAAAAGGATCCTCTGAAGCCAGGGAGTAGCTAATATGTAAGGGGGAATGGGAAAACCCAGGCAGTGAAATCAGCAGCTGCTCAGGTCCCAACTTGTAAGTGGTAAAGCTGGGATTTGCATCAGGCCTCTTGACGGCAGAGCCCACCAGGTGTAACCAGTCCCTACCGCAGGCCTCTCTCATCTCAGCCTCCTCCTTGTGGTTGGCCTAGGCTAGCCCTCCTCTGGGGCTCACCCTGGACCATCACTGAGGCAACTTCCAGCAACCCCTCCCTCCCATTGGCCTTCTGCTTTCAGCCACTTTCTCTGGTTCCAGACTCTGAGCTCTCAGCCTACACTCTTGCTGAGGGAGACCAAGGGGGCTATTTCTGTCCTTTGTTTGCTAAAACATGCGGGGCATCAGGTTACCATTTTTATTGCAGTTCAACTTTTAAGGTCTAATCAGCCAAAAGCTGTCATTTATTCTGGGTGAATTAAGTAGTGCCTAAGGACATGCTTCTGCCTCTGTTAGTAGACAGTGAATTCGAAGGGGAAGGAATAAAATCCTACCTCTCTTAATGCCCAGCTGCACCTGGCACCTGCACCTAATAAATGTGTTGTTGAATAAATGGACAAATGAAGTCCTGATGGTTCCCATTACAGAAGACTGTGAAAGCGTAGTGGTCTTGAGGACAAAGGACATGGACAGACCTGGGCTTGAAGCCCAAGGTCATTTCCAAGCTGAGATCTTGGGTCCTGTACTTCTCCCCAGAGTCGGCAACTTTTTTGGGGGGGAAGGGTCAGACAGTAGATATTTTCAGCTTTGTGAGATATATGGTCTTTTAGATAACTATACAACTTTGCCTTGTTTTCAAAAATAGCCAGAAATAATACCTAAACCAATGGATGTGGCTATGTTGTCATAAACTTTTACTTACAAAAGTAGGCAGGTGGGAGGCCTGGAGCAGTATGCTGATCTATGACTCACTGGAAAAAAAAAACATTATAAAAGAAGGCCAAATGACACAAACTATGAATGTAGTCCTAAATCTGTGCTTAATATCCTTGGGCAGGATTGCATGTACTCCATCACAACAATTCCATTCAATTCAATCTACTGATTGCCACCACACGGTGCTTGCATGTATAGTATTTTATTTTTCTTTCCAGTTCCTTGTGAGATAAGAAGACCAAACATTTGAGAAGTAGCATTATACAGAGAGTAAGAGCTTGGGATTCTGGAACCAGACTGCCTAGGCCCTGGTTCTGGCTCTGCCGCTTAAGATGTATGTGACCTTTGCAAAATTAATTTAACCTCCCTGACTTAACCTCCTTCAGTTTTTCTATCTGTTAAGCTGGGGGTAACAACAACAGTGCCTCTCATAGGGTTGCCATGAGGATTATATGGGTCCAGGTTTAAATCACCTGGGGTTCTTTAAAGATTCCAAAACCCAGGTCGCACGCAGACCAGCAAAATTACAGTCTCTGGGGATGAGACAGGGTGCCAGCCTAAAACTTTATGCAAGTGCAACCTATGCGGATTTGCCACTCAGAAACACCAACTTCAAAGGATTGGAGTGAGCACTCCGAAGTAGGGAAATTAAGAATTCATTTATCCATGCAGAGACAGAGGAGTTTTTTAGCAGGGTAACATTATTGATACAAGGTTGGCACATAGTTACAGCAACTTGGTTGGTTATAGGCAGTGTTTCTTTTTGAGAAGGGTACATTTAATTTTTTTTTTTTTTTTTTTTTTTTATTGAGGGTGTAACAATCATGGATTCCATCACCTGATCTAAGGAAAGCAGGAAAACAGACGGGAGGTTAAGCTATAAACAAGGGTCATTACTTAAGAAGGCACCAGGTTTTTGTCCCTGGTATCATTTAATTCTCTCTAGTAATTGTAGAAGAAAAATAAGAAAGCGAGTTAAACTATAATCTGAGAATAAAAGGGGTAATTAACCATATGTGACTCAGATGACAGTCACGTCTCTCTTAAGGGTTAAAGTGTTTTGGGGGGTTCCAACAGCTTTTAAATTTTATTTTCACAGGGGGCATCGGTATTTCTGAAGCTTCCCTGGGTGGGTCTAAAGCTAAGACAAGTTTGGGAAACCAACGGGGCGAAGCGCCCCAAGAGCTGGTTTGACACGCCGGCGCACGTTTCTGGAATCACTGCGTCCGCTGGCACCCAAGCCCCAGCTCACGGGGCACCCTCCGCCCCAGCCCACCCGGGTCCAGTAGCCCTTGCCGGTGCACGCTGGGATTCGTAGTCCCTTTGGCTCGCTGGCAACGCCCCCTCCTCCCATTGGTTTTTGCCGACGCCACGCCCCGGAGCTCCTCCAATCACCGCGGTGCAGGGGCCCCTCTAAGGGGAGCGAGGCGGCGCCGCGCCGCAATCACAGCGTCAGAGGCGGCTGGTCTGAGGCTGCGCGCCGCCGCGAGTTCCCACGGTCCTGAGGGAGCCGCCGCCGCCGCCGCCGCCGCGTTCGCCCGCCGCTGCCGCGTTCGCCCGCCGCAGGTAACCTTGGGCCCCAGCGCGCGAACCCGGCCTGCCTCACGCTGGAGGCCGGGACCGCCTCTCCGGCTGGACCGCCAGTCTGCCGCGGCTCTTGGCCTCCGGGCCGGGGTTTTCATTTCCCTCGGCCATGTCTGAGTAATCAGTTTCTCACCCTGCAAAGGGGAATTTCGGGAAACCCTGCGACCTCTCTGCCCAAAATCCTGTGGGGTCGGGGGCGGGGGTGATGGTGGGGCTCTCTTGTCTCGCGTGTTCTGGCTGGAAGGGTGCGTTGCTCTGGAGGGGGAAACTGAGGCCCCAAAGGAGACTGGATTTGCTGAGGTCCCCCAGGCAGGGTACCCAACGGGGTCGGGCGGCTTGGTTCCAGTCTTTATAATCTGGGAACGGTTCAGGGCTTTGATGCTTTTAATATGGAGAGTTGCACTCGTGGGAGAGGGCTGCTAACGACAACCACAAAAACACCCAGATGAAATGATGAAAATGAGTGCCCAGGGTGTGAGACTAGCCCTGTGCTATGTGGTGAGTGGAGTATCCCAGCTTTGTTCACTCTAGGGCCTTACTAAGCATTTCGGGCAGGGATTATTTCATAAGGAGAGAGGCAGTCTCCAGTGAACAATTCCAGGGTTAAGAGGCTGGAGTACAGGTGTGTGCACACAAATCTAACCTTGATTTGTGTGAGTGGGTAGGACTTTGCAGGGAAGGGGTTGCTTGAGTGGAGTTTGAAGATTGGGGTGGGAGCTAGTGAGATAAAGGAGAAGACCATTCCATCTGGAAAACAGCATGGTGAAGGCACGGAAAGAGCAATGCTTTTGGACCTGGAGTCGTGGAGCCTTGTAGCAACAAGGGATTCCATGTGGGTGGTGGATTTTATGAGCCATGAGGATAGAGAGGTACATCTTGCAGGGCTCATGCTGCTGTGAGAAATTTGGATGTTGTCCTGCATGTTCTGGCAGCTGCATTTCGTGTAGATCTGCATCTTAGATACTCTCTAGTGTGGAAGAGTGTTGAAGAGAGGCCACACTGAAGATAGGGGAATTACAGGGGGTTTTAAAGACAGTTAAAGTGGGAAGGGAGAGGGAAGATTTGAGAACCGTGAAGAGGTAGAATACACCATACCCAGCATTTTTCAGTAAAAATATGTTGAAGTAAACTCTGGCTCTTGAGTTTTTCAACCTATGACTATCTTTTGAAGAATTGCCCAGGATTTTTGTTTTAACTGCAGAAGCTGCTTTGTAGACTATAATTCAAATCCCAGTGTATGATAGGAAGAATTGAGGATGTTGAAATCTGAATGGTAAAATAAACATAATAAAACTCAAGTTTTCTTGTAATCCATGAACCACATATTAAAACCATAATTAGATCACTTTATATCCATCAGATTAGGAATTGTAAAGTTTGAGACTATTAAGAGATGATAGATATTTGAAGAAAATGAGATTTGTATTCATTAGTGGTGCAAGTGTATCTTAGAACAGTATAGCCATTAACAAAAGGGTATATCGTTTTTTTTTTGTTTTTTGTTTTTTTCAGACAGAGTCTTGCTTTGTTGCCTGGGCTAGAGTGCCGTGGTGTTAGCCTAGCTCACAGCAACCTCAAACTCCTGGGCTCAAGCGATCCTCCTGCCTCAGCCTCCCAAGTAGCTGGGACTACAGGCATGCACCACCATGCTCGGCTAATTTTTTCCATATATATTTAGTTGGCCAATTAATTTCTTTCTATTTTTTAGTAGAGACAGCGTCTCGCTCTTGCTCAGGCTGGTTTTGAACTCCTGACCTTGAGCCATCCGCCTGCCTTGGCCTTCTAGAGTGCTAGTATTACAGGCATGAGCCAATGCGCCCAGCCAGAAGCGTATCTCTTAATACCCAGTGGTTTCACTTCTAGAAAATACTCTAGAGGAACATTTTTTATAATGGTTAAAAAAACAGGAAGCAGCCTAAATGTCCATTAGTAGGGGAATGTTTGTAGAATGGACATATATCTTTTTATAATAAATCGATTGGAAATAGATGCTAATTTAGGATAGTGGTTACCTTGTGGTGTGGGAAGGATGGAATAGGATGGGGAAAATTTTCATCTGAAATGTTTTATTTGCTTTATGGGGAAAAAACACTTAGCAATTTATAAAATATTAATAGTTGATGGCCTGGGTGATAGGTAACAGGTGTTTTATGTTATTCTTTGTACATTTCTATAGTTAAAATCTATAATTTCTTAAAGTAAAAATTATACTTAAGTAAACATTTAACTTAAGAATTAGCATGTAGCTATAACAGTCATGTTCAGTTATTTTGGAAAAAAACTACAAACTGCACTGGTAGGTACTGGGTTTCAAAAATAGTAATTTGGGTGAAAGAAAAATCAGATGCCTCATAATCATTGAAAGTAAAGAAGTGGAGAAGCTATTAACCATTAGCTAAAATGCACTTTGCTAGATACCTAAATTCTTCTAACCACTAGTAGATTAAAAAAATTCTTTTGACTGCGTTTGTTTTGAAATACATGTTAGTTGCTTACACTTTCCATAATGTTAAAAAGATAACTTTTTTAAAAAAACAGATAAACTCATCACTCTGTAAAAATACAAAAGTGAACATATGTTAAGGATTTTATTTAACTCATTAGTGAGGGAACTTGGTGAGGTGTTGGAGATTCCAAAGTACAGTCACATCTGTAGATTAGAAATACTGTAATGAATGCACAAATGGAAGGCAAAACTGGCTTCTTTCTACAGTGGGGGAAGGAAGTCAATTGAACCTCCATTTAATAGAATTCATTTGCATGTCTAGGCTCAAATTATTTTCATTGCTGTCATCCACAGTACACAAAGCTGTAGAATAACCCCTGCAGAATCAGAATTAGATAACCATGAAGAGTATGCTCTAATCTAGAATCTAGTTTGCCACTGAATCACACATATCTCACTTCACAGATGGGCAATTAAGGCCCAGAGAGAAGGGTCTCCCTGAGTTAGTAGCTATGTGTCTTGTGTTAAAGAGAAATTGTACCAGATACTTTTGAAAATCAGCAAGACAGATTTTCTTCTAGCTATTGCATTAGGGAAGAGAGATGTCAGTATTGAACTGAGCTCAAATCCAAATACAGAGAGTTCAGCTGGGGATTTTATAGCCCATGGGCAAGGTGAGGGGGCCTAGAATTCTTCAGCTTGAAATATTCAATATGCCAAGGTGCCTTTTTCAGGGGTAGCATATCCTGAGCCCCATCAATGGAAAATTACTAAGAGGAATATGACTAGATATTAAGGGTGAGGGACTCTCGTAAGATTCTTGCTGAAAATGGGTGCAGCAGGCCACGGCCTTGTGGAGAAGAGGGCTCAGAGGAGCCTGACTGAAATTCGGTCAAGGAGATGGTCCTTGTCACCTGTTCTTGTTTCTCTTGCATGTAGTCAGCCAGACACCACTTGCATGATGATTTTATTCTAAATCCCCGGAGAGCAGAGAGTAGGATCAAAACCTTCAGGTTTGGAAGGCTCTTTACAGATCTCATTCTCTAACTAGCTACTTTGCTTGGCTTCGACGGTTTGCTGTGTCTTATGAGCCACCAAATGAGGGCTGGCAGTGAGGGGTCACACCTGATGGTGATTAAGGCCCAGAGAGGGGAAGGGTTTCCCCAGAGTTAGTAGCTATGTGTCATGTGTTAAAGAGAAATTGCACTGGATACTTTTTTAAAACAGCAAGACAAGATTTTCTGGCTTTGTTCAGACCTCCGTTTGAACTTGACTTTGCTACTTAGATGGCCCTGTTACCTTAGCCTTATTACTTGTATTGCTGTCTAAACAGAGCAGCAATGGTCTGTTTAGCTAGAATGGTCATTCTGTCCTAAAGCTTGCAAATGGATTAAACCCCATTGATGTTACATTTCTTGAAGTCAAGTGGAGTCCTTTAAGTGAATCGCTGACCTAGGGTAGCCCTGCAGTCTGAGCAGGGACGCAGGCCAAGTGGGGACTTACCATTAGAGGCTAGAGCAGTTCATAAAGGCCTGTCCTTTGACTTTGTGTGGTTCAGGTTTTCTGTTGATGTTTTTTTTTTTTTTTAATGACAAGAGCTCTTGTCATTAAATGCAGAGAGCCCACTAGTGCCTGAAAATAGCAGGGCAGGGAAGAGCACTGTGGGTGTCCTACTGCCAGAGGAGGCAGTGAGGGCCCATTCTGTGCTTGGGCCCTGTGGTGGGGTGCAGTGCCTCACAGACTTTCACATAAGCAACTGTTTTTTGTGACAAGCAGGTGGTTTAGTGAAACAAGCACAGTCTTTGCAGTCAGATCTGTGTGCTGGTCCCAGCAAGTGCCAGTTACCAGCAAGTTTCTCTATCTCTGAGTCTCAGTTTCCTTGCCTGTCTGAAAGGGGTGGTGATACTTGCTCACAGGGCTGTTGTGAGCATAGTGTAAATAAAGTGCCTCACACATTATGTGGCACTTGGTAGACCCAAATATCCCACTCCCCCATTTGTGCAACCTGCCAGCGCATAGCACTTGCTGGAGGCTTGCTTTCTGATCTCCCCTGGCTGTGCAACAACTGTGTTGTCTTCTCCTTGCACATGGTTAGCAGACTAAATGCACGTCCCCCAACAGTGCACCTTGGAGATCTTTCCACTCTTGGCACATCAGATCCTAATTCTTTTAAATATTTCACAGTATCCCATTATAAGGATGTACCATGATTGGTTTAGCTAGATGTTTATGTCACTGCCAGTGCTTTGCTCTTACAAATGGGCTGGCTTCCTCACCTCCATTGATATCTTCCCCTTTTAAAAGTGATACCTCCCACTCCTCCTGGGACTCCGTCCCTCTCCAGCCTAATTTTTCTCCATCACTCTCATCTGTGACAACCTGTGTATTTCAGTGGTCTCTATCTTCCCTCCAGAATGTCAGCTCTGGGAAAGGTTTTGTCTTCTTGGTTCACAGTTCAGTGCCTGTGGGCAGCTACATGTGTGGATGGATGGGGCGGGTGGGTGTTGGAATGAGTGGGCAGGAGGGCAAGTTAAGGGAGAAGTAGACGACGATTCCTGTGTGACTGGGACCATGGAAGGCCACAGGCCCAAATAGCAGAGTAACAAAGAGCTAGTTTAGCAGGGATCCTTGACTTTTTCTCCATCAGTTTTTCACTTTGGTAAAACAAGAGTAATAGAGATTCTGCAAGATGATTTGTCACTTTGTTTTGGTGCTTTGACTTTGTCAGAAGTCATGCAGTAATGCAGATCAGGAAATTGCCATCTAAGCTGGCTACTTCTAGGTGCGTTTGTTTTGGGGGGGGGTTGGGTAGAGGAATAATTGTCTTACTTTCATGTCTCAGTTTCACCCCACACCTCCATGTTTCCCAAAATAGTGTTAGAGTATGTGTTTTCTATTCGGTGACATACTGTGAGGCTTTTAACTGGAGAGCCTTGGGGACATGGGTGTTTCTGCTTAGGAGCTCTCTCTGGCCTGACCTCTCTGTTCTTCATACATTTGTATAATTGGACCTTTTCTTGGTCATCTACCTTCCAGCCCCATGGTGAGCCCAGATCAGGCTGAGTGGACTTTCAATGAACCTCCTCAGGTGCATGTGACAGACCAGTGGGTTCTAGTGTTGGGGTCTTCAGCAAACCTAACCCCTCAAAAAACAACTGAAGGAACAAATGTAGGGGCACCTTACTATAGTTACCATCCATTGACTGAATTTAGCACCAATTCAGGCTCACACATTAAGGATTGAATTCTTGGGCAGTAGACATCTCATGGGGATGGCAGTTTGTTGATCAGGATGCTGGGCTTGGGGCAGAGGTGGTCTAGAGCCTGCAGGGTTGCCGAAGAGGGCTGCTACCGTACAGTGTAGTCAAAGACCAAAGCTTCGGGTCACCAGAACTTGTTAGAAATTCAATCTCAGGCCCTGTCCCAGACTGTTGAATTAGAACCTGCCTCCCAACAGCATGCCCAGGAGGTCTGGATGCAGACTCTCATTGGAGAAGCACTGGCCTAAGGCGCTCTTAGTTCTTCATTCTTTTACCAGAGCCTTCCTGTTTTCTTTATGTACGGGAGAAAATCCATCATTTGGAGGGCTAGACATGGAATGTTGAGGATTATTTCTTTGACTTAGAGGTTCATCATGCCTTAGCTGGCTGCGTGCTCCGTGAGGGCAAAGGCTTTGTCCCTGTTGCCATGGAGTTCCCAGCAGCTGGGCCGTCTGGGAGAACAGGTGTTGGGAGACTCTGGCTGGGCGGCGAGTGGTGTCGGAGGCAGAGGTCAGTCCCGCATACTCCCTTCTGCTCTGTCTCCACGACTCAGAGACTGTGTGTTTATCCTCTTATCACAGAGGCACAGGCCTGGCTATGTTTTCTGTCTCGGGAAGGCTGTTTTTATAGAATAACACATTCAGGTCATGGGGTAGGAACTGGTCTGGTAATGCAAGGTGACCAAGACGAAGCCTTATTCTTGCCACTTATACTTTAAAAATGTATTTAAAGTGTTGGCACTGAAGCATGAAGTAGGGCGTGTGTCTCATTAAGGATGAAGTCTTGTGCTGCAGAACCGTGGAGCAGAGAGTGCTGGGCTAGGAACTCAGAGGGCGTGGGTCTGGGCCGTGGCCAGGAAGACAATCTGTGGCCATTGGGCAAGTCACCGCTGTCCTCCCTTAGCCTCCCCTTCCTGTCAGACAAGGGTGAAAATATGTGCCCTGCCTGTCATGCGGAGTACAGACACATGCTCTGCAAGGGTGGTACAAAGACTACGTGAATTAATGTTTGACCAGAGCTCATCCAGACGGTTCACTCATAAACTGACCTATCCATGTTTTATGAAACATGGATTGCATTTTTATATACCTTGTTGTGTAAGTAGTATGCATCATTAACTGTGTTAAAAACAGACATATATGAAGAAGAAAATCTCCTTTAATCCCACCTGCCACCCAGTGATAACTACTGTTAAGGTTTTATATCTGCCTTCCACATTTTTCTGTGCCCAGTTCACAGGATAGATATGCTCTTTACTTACAAATATTTCATAGTGTGTAGTAGGGGTTTTTCTGGCACAGTGAATTTTGTTGATGAATTTTACCTGTTGTATTTTGAGTTGTGACAAAAATTTTAAAAGGTGCCCAGAGAGCTTTCTGGATGTTCTTTGGCTTATATGCATGTAGTGAAGATTGGGCGATATGGACAGACCCCTTCTCCACGTGGGGAAAGGGGCAGCAGAGCTAAAAACAGAATTCCTCTCTGTTTTTGCTGTTATCCTCAACATACTCTGTCTGGTGACTATGTGATTGTACCTTTTTGACCCACGTACTGTGATATTTTCTTAGGGGCTGATGATGTCACCTCTTCTTGCTCCTTTTTCCTTGACTCTGCTTTTCTATTCTCAAGTTTCTGCCGTTGAATGCCCAGGCACAGAATGATCTGGAAAGCAGCTGTGTTGCTCGGCTTGGTCCTGGGAACCCGTGCTCTTCCCATAGACGATCCCGAGGATGGAGGCAAGCACTGGGTGGTGATCGTCGCGGGCTCAAATGGCTGGTATAATTATAGGCACCAGGTAAGAAAATGACTCATCTTTTTCTTTATGACACTGGCATTCTATAAACAATCCTGGATGTTGTTATTAGAAAAGACTTCCTGAAAGGCCATTTACGTACCTATTAGGCTGGCTAAAATGTATGTGTTCAGGCCGGGCGCGATGGCTCACGCCTGTAATCCTAGCACTCTGGGAGGCCAAGGA
>VSMD01066380.1:0-25786 GCA_008750895.1 Mirza zaza | reverse complement strand
TTAGTTGGCCAATTAATTTCTTTCTATTTATAGTAGAGATGGGGTCTCGCTCTTGCTCAGGCTGGTCTCGAACTCCTGAGCTCAAAGGATCCGCCCACCTCGGCCTCCCAGAGAGCTAGGATTACAGGCTTGAGCCACCGCGCCCGGCCTGGACCCTCCATTTTTGAGAGTTCTGTGGGTTTCATTCCCAGTTTCTTGCAGGGGATACCCTCAGATAACCACATCACCCTTATTTCATCCCCTTTTTTTTTTTTGGTTATTAAAAAGTACTTGTATATTGGAGAAAAATTATAAATCTATAATGTAGACACAATAATAGCATTCCTATGATAAGTATTTATTATAAGCTAAGCACTGAACGTTTTCAGTTTTTATGCACGACCTCATTTAAGTCCCACCACTCTATGACATAGGTGTCATTATCATCCCCATTTTGCAGATGAGGACACGGAGGCTCAGAGAGATTAAGAACTTCCCTACGATCACCCGGTTGGTAAGAGGTGGATGCTGAATCTAAACCCAAACAACCTAACTCAAGTTCCAACATATTAACCACTTGATAATGACATTCTTTAAAAGATTAAAGCAGGGCCTGGCGCGGTGGCTCACACCTGTAATCATGGCACTCTGGGAGGCCGAGGTGGGCGGATTGCTCGAGGTCAGGAGTTCGAAACCAGCCTGAGCAAGAGCGAGACCCCATCTCTACTATAAATAGAAATAATTAGCCAACTAATACATATAGAAAAAATCAGTCAGGCATGGTGGCGCACGCCTGTAGTCCCAGCTATTTGGGAGGCTGAGGCAGGAGGATTGCTTGAGCCCAGGAGATTGAGGTTGCTGTGAGCTAGGCTGACGCCATGGCACTCACTCTAGCCTGGGCAACAAAGTGAGACTCTGTCTCAAAAAAAAAAAGATTAAAGCAACCATGAGTCTACCACCCAAAGATAACCAGTATTTGCATTTTGGTATATTCCTTGCCGGTCTTTTCTTGAAGGTGCACAAAATTTTTAGAGCTGGAAGGAGTCTTAGAGATAGTATTGTCCCAAATCTTCATGCTGCAGAAGGATAACCAGAAGTTCTGAAAGGTGAAAGGCCTTTCTCCCCAGGTCACATTGGTATTTGGAAATGGAATTTAGGGCCTTGGACGCTTTGTCCAAGGCTTTCTGGGGTCTTCCAACCCAAGTCAACAGGTAGTGGCTGATCCTGGAGTGCTATGTGGAGAAGGACTTAAGGCCTGTGCACTCAACAGGAGGAAGCGCTACAGGAGATCAATGACCAGCAGCGAACACAGTAGCAATCCACGGCCACACACGTGCCATGGAAGTGCCACCTTGCCAAGGAAGGAGCAGCCCCTGGAAGAGAAGGAGAATGCCCACGAGCGGCCCTCTTGACCCACACCACCTGTTTTCTTCACCTGCATCAGGCGTCTCACACTGCAATGCCTTCGGGGCCAAACATGCAACACGAATGAGTGACGTGGGCAAGCTGGCATTGAAGAAAGGGAAACTACGGATGCGGGCACGAGATGGGGACAGGGATTGTTCACCTCCAGCCAACGGCTGCCACGGGGGAAAGTGGGCCCCAGTGTGCCCAGGCCTTCTGAGTTTTTCAAAGAAGCACGAAATTTGGATTTTCTTTTTTCAATGCGATGTCTCCCAACTTTAAAATGTTGGCAGCTAATTCAGATTTGAAAGATGAAGGGCAGGGGTTACAGGACACACAAAACCTGCTAGTTAAACACACCAGAGTTATAACCTTGTAACCTCTCCTCGACACAATGACCTGCCAGAGGCTCACCGCTGTCTGTCACACACCTGAGGTTCGGTTCTTACTTACCTTCCCCATACTGCTCTCTCTCTCCCTCGCTTTCCCCCTTCCCTCTACCTGGAGTAGCGTTTCCCACCTGAGACCACCAGAGAGAAGACAAGCACCACTGCAAACCCACCGGACGCAGCTGCCAGGGGCCGGGCGACAACATGCAGCCCCTGAGGGCCATCTGGGGAGTTAGTCCTGCCTGTCGGGAGGACGCCTGTTGCTCTCTGATGACTTACACGAGGAGGAGTCGATGATCGCATCTGACACGCCTCATGGAAAGGCTAAAGATAGGCCTCCCCGCTCTCCCAGGAACTACCTGATGCCCCCATAGCAGCAGCTGAGTGGGCCCCGCCAACATTCGGATCTGCACGCCTGCCCTTTCTGGGAGCCTTCCGTGTCTAACGGGCAGGCCCGTCACTCACATCCGAACTCCAGAGCTGCCGGGTACAAGAGCACCAACGCCCGCCTCCTGCTGACGACTGTTACTCAGCTGTGCTCCACAGGCCTTTTGTATGTAACGCTCCGGTCTACAAGTCCCCAGGATGACGGGTAATTACCTGCCCACTAGAGAGAAGAGAGGACTTGGCACACACCTGTGAAACCAGTCAGCATTTAGGGAACGAACGCCCCATGCAATGCTCTGACCCACACTGTGATATGTTTGTCCGGAAGCTGCAACGAGCTGGCATCGGAACCAAGGACTTGATTCATTCAGTCAATAAACATTTGCCACGTAACAAATACAAAGGGCAAGACCAGTGCAAAGTGCCAAAAAGGACCCACATATGCAATAGGAATGAATCAGACTGAAGGTGGAAAAATAGGGGAATAGCTGAAACAATGGTGGTATAAACAGAACACTCTGCGGCCATTTAAAGTCAGCTTTGAGAAATCTATTTAATGATAAGAGCAAATTCCAAGAATATATAATCAAGTGTTTAAAAAAAAAAATAAAAGCAGGTTACGAAATAAAACTGGGTCAAAATCAGAGTGAACACACTCAATAACCTCCCTTTTCTGCTCCTAAGACATAGAATTTACAGAAAACTCTTTAGTTCTTTTCAAAATTTACATGGTATTGCTTGGAAATAAGAAAAAGGAATCACAGATCAAAAATAGAGAAGGCTCCCTAAAAATAAATGAATCGAAAGGTGGGACTCTACCATTTCAGGGAGAAATCAAAGCCACACAATCCGTAGAGGTGTGGGTCCGACATACACTTCTCCCCGGGGACAGAATGTGGACCCAGCGTCATGCCACTATCTGCAGATGCAGGTGGAGCATTCACCAACAGGCACAGCCCAAAACGAAGACCCCGTCTGTGTCAAGGAGAAGGAGCCGGAATGAAGTCGCCTACATAGGCCTGGCACCCAAGGCTGCCCCATAGGCTCTACTGAGCAGGAAGAGAATGCTTAGCTGCTGATGTGAGCTCTGGTTTAAAAGCAAATGCCTTTACAGATAGAGGGCAGAAGAAATCATAAAACTGTCTTGAAAACAAGTTCACAAACAAAAATCAGAGAACATATGAGAGCATCCAATTCACAAGACTCCACGAATGGAAGAATTCATAACTGAAGAAACGAAGATGCTAGAGCAGTCAGAGAAGAACCTTCTAACAAGTATTTTTTTTAAATCCTCAGAGGGACAGAGGAGGGAGTTATTGGCACAACATGAGATTTATTCATAAAAAGAAAAATAGGGAGTTATGAAAAGGGATCAATTGTATATCCGGGAAATAAAGTATATCATTGTTGAAATTAAAATCTCAACAGATCATCAAAATAGGCTGGGTGCGGTGGCTCACGTCTATAATCCTAGCACTCTGGGAGGCCAAGGTGGGGGGATCATTTGAGCTCAGGAGTTCAAGACCAGCCTGAGCAAGAGTGAGACCCCATCTCTACTAAAAAAAAATAGAAATTAGCTGGACAACTAAAAATACATAGAAAAAATTAGCCGGGCATGGTGGCGCATGCCTGTAGTCCCAGCTACTTGGGAAGCTGAGGCAGAAGAATTGCTTGAGCCCAGGAGTCTGAGGTTGCTGTGAGCTAGGCTGACACCATGGCACTCTAGCCTGGGCAATAGAGCGGGACTCTGTCTCAAAAATAATAATAATAAGAAGAAGAATACAACAGAAACAAATGAAAGGAAGTACTTAACTGGAGTATAGAATTGAGGAAACCTCAAAAACACAGCACGGATAGAGAATTGAAAAAAAAATTTAAGATACATGGAGAATCAATTGAGAAAACTACATATATATAATACAGTCGTATACTACATAAGAACATTTAGGTCAACTATGGACCACATATATGATGGTGGTCCCATAGGTTATAATATCAAATTTTACTATTCCTTTTCTATGTTTAGATATGCTTAGATACACAAATACTTACCAGAGTGTTACAACTGCCTACAGTATACGGTACAGTGGGCTATAGAGGTTTGTAGCCTAGGAGCAGTAGGCTACACCACATAGCCTAGGTATGCAGGAAACTATATCATCATCTGCATTTGTCCAAGTACACTCTGCGTTCACACAGCACAAAATCACCTAACAACGCGTTTCTCAGAATGTATCCCCGTCGTTAAGCAACGCCTGACTGTATAAATGTATGCATCTTCGGAAGCAAAGAATAGAAATAAGGGTGGAAAGGAAACATCCAAAAGACAGTAGCTGAGATTTTTTTCCAGAACTAAAGAAAAACCTGAGTCTTCTCAATAAGAAAGGCCACAAAGTGAAGAGTACTAAAAGAGAAACCATATAGATTGCATAACCCTGAACTTGTGACTAAATAAACAGAGCTCAGAAGGGAATACACCCAAGTGCAAGCAGTGGTTACTCAGGTGATAGGATTTGGAGCGAGATTTTTATTTTCTTCTTTAAACTTTAATGCGCTAAGTGCTCTACAACGAAAAGACGTTATTTTTATAAAGTGTCTGTGGACAAGGAGCATTTGTTATTTCGAATACACATATACAGATAAACATACTTTTTTAAAAAATAAATCTGCCCTCAAAGGACTTATACTCTAGTAGAGGAGAGGAGGCACATATGGAAACAACACATAAAGAAAAACCCAAGCAGATACAGCCCTGGACAGAGACAGCTAAAACCCGAGCCTCGCCTTTTCCTCCAGGAAGCAATTAGGAATAAGGTTGGGGAGCAAGGGGGGTGAGGACCCTGAGCAGAAACGTAAAGGTTTAGTCTGCATGCTGGGCTTACTAGGGACTGTTACTGCAGCCAGAGTGTATTTCACTTAGACAAGGCCAAAATGACCAAACCAAGACAAGACTACAAGTTTATCTGCATCAAGTATTATTTCCACCTTTAATTTCATTATATTGTGAAACTACCCACTGATTCAAGCAAAAATTAATACCTCCATTGCAAATTAAATTAACACCACAAATATCTGCCACATTTGAACACCATTTCAATTATCACAAGGCTTTGTTCTTTTCTTCATGAGTCAGGTAGGCCGTAGGAAAGGTTGAGATGTGGGGTGCATGTGTATGTGTGTGTTCACTTTAACTGATAATCAAATTAATACCATTCTTATCCATGGGACCACTATCTTGCAGCCACTTTAGGAAGAAAAACCACACAGCTGTGTTCCGGGTGCCACATCAGCATCATCTTAGGGGGAGGCAGAGAGGCCTTGTCAATTGGGGGAGGTTGAGACAGTGGTCAGAACACCATCGGCACACCCAAGCAAGGCAGAGTTTTAGGCAACATCCCATGGCTGCTTTTTTGTTTTGGACCCAAATAAACTGCACTCAATGTTCGGCTCTAAATGAAACAGGTTGCAAAGGCATAAGCCGACTAGATGTGTTACTAATGGAAGGAAGGGCTGTTCGCATCTCAATCTCTTTCCTCTCTAGAGACAGCCAGATTTCTCAAGATACCACCCTTTAAGTCAACTCCTCTCCGTGTCCCTTGCCCATCCCATACACGGGACCCAACATCTGCCCCAGTGTTCCCTCTGCTGACTTCTTTGATTCCCGGCCACCTGCCTTATCTCCCTGCAGTTCCACCAGAAGCACAGAGTGGGGGACAACCTCTCCAAGACCAGCAACAATGGGGCGTATCGAATTCCCTCCACCATCTTTGAACCAATGGACCCCTTCCCCATTCTTCTCCTCTCCATGTCCTCTTAAATCTCTCTCATCTTGACTTTTCTGGAAATGTCCCTTCTCGTCTTCCTCTTGCCCTTCCCTGAGTCCTTTTTTCTTCCTTACTCTTGAGGGGGATCATGCTTTTGTCTCCATTCCCATAAGGCAGTTTCATCCTGGGCTTCTCAAAACCCCCTTTCTAATGTCCCTTCCAGGGAGGCACAGTTGCTGGTCTAACTGGTCAGAGCCTGACGACATCCACTGGGTCACGATTCGCTAGTGGGCAGGGTCACTGCATATCGAGAGGGTGCTCACCAATGATACTACTCTCTGTTCCTGCCTCCCTGCCTGCAGCTGGATGGATAAGTCAGATGAAAGCCCGAGCCACACACCTGCCAGCTTAGAAGAAAGAGCTGGAAGCCTACTCAGACCTCCCAGCCTCATGCCACCTTATCCAATCCAGCTTTCACCAGATTTCTCCATGGGTTGTACCGGACCCTCGTGAATCCAGACATTTCACTTTCAGTACGGTTATTAGTTTCTGTCTGTTGCTCCCTTAGCCAAAATTTCAGAAGGCAGGAGAGATCCATGGTAATACTTAGATCCCAAATCACACCCCAACCCCCTGCTGGAAACTACTGTTCTCTTCCTTCTTCGTGCCCTCATTCCAAGCCTGGTCCCTTCTATGCACTAGCCCCCTAGGTTCCAATCTGCTGTACCTCGCTGCTGCACCACAGCTCAGCGCCTCCCATAAATACAGGAATAACTCTTTGTCCCTCCTGAAGATGGGATGACATAGTTAAAAGTATGGGCTTGATTTGGCGGAATGTAAGATCACAGCTTGCAGCCAGAAAACCAGCTATCTAGTTAGATCACCCACTGTCTGGTCTTAGCAAAGTCTCTTAATTGCCCCATGTCTCAGTCACTTCACCTGAACACTAAAGGAAACCTTAAGGCCCTCTCCAGTTCTGCAGTGGCCCATACGCTGGTGGTAGAGCATGGCTATTCCTGACTTTCTTCATCCCCAAAAAACTGAGAGGTGGCTAGGAAAAATGCTCAGCCATGCACAGGGATTCTGCTGGGCTGCAAACCATTTAAGAATGAATGTTTAATAAGATATATCATCAGCTGTGTAGTTTGGCTGGATGCGCTGCAGCCAAGGAGACCCGAAAGAATTAATACAGTTCCCAAAGGAGCTGGTGGGAATTGCTGAGGCAGAGGCAGAATCTGATTTGATGAATATAAAAGTGTTTTGAGAGCGTCAAAAGGAAAGTGCTGTAACGGACGTCTGCTCACACCACTAGAATAGCTCCTGCTATCTAAGGAACGCTGTCCAAGAAGGTCTCAGAGCCAGAGACCACGGGACACAAGTACACTCACCCTTCCCTCCCCTTCTTAGTCCCTAACCCTTTCTTGGGGCCGAGACAGAGGCATGGGGTACCAACAACTCCAGGGCTTCCATACTTCCTCATTCCTCACACATTACCTCTCCTGTCCAACCTTCTTTCTTCACTCTGCACTGGAGCATAATTCCAAAACCAGGTCCTCATTACATCTCATTCACATCTCCCAATCTCTCTCCCCCTGCTCCAAAGCAGTGCTCCAGGCAGTCCACAGAAAGACCCTCCCTCTCGTTTTAAGCCAAGAGATGTGGACACCCTTTCCTGCATTCTGGAACTCTTCAACTTTACTGCGAAGACCCATCTTTGGGAGCCAACTCCCCCACTCGAGGGCCCTGGAGCCCCTGCCATGAAGTGTCGGCCCGACTCGGGAACCAAGTAAGGACAGCGCCAGGCCCTCCACGCTCGGGGTCTGTAGCTGGTCCTCCCCACTCGCCCCCACTCCCTCAGAGGACCAGGTCTCTCCTGTGCTCCTCTAGCCCAGCGCTTCTCAAACTCCCCACGTCTGTCCCTCTCACTGCAGAAAGTCGGGAGAAGCATGACATTTCTCGGCCCTTTTGTGCTTGACCTAAAAACTTTGCATTTTATGCCACAACATACACACATTTAATGATTTTTAAAAATAGCTTTAGTCACTTACCATGCAACGGAAAAATGGGTATTTTTCCACAAAACAAGCAGGTAAACTTGATAGCATGGGAATATGAGCCGCATCGTCTCAAGCGTGCCCAGGCCCACCTCCGTGCCCTACGGCACTTGGAAAGCTCCAAACATCCCCCACCACCGCCCCCACCCGACTTGTGCACTTCCCGAGTTCCTCCTGGCACATCGGAGCGCCTCTGAGTACCCCACTTTCGAACCAAAGCAAACGTCATTGCCATTCATTTCCGGATTCGAAAGGGAGGCAGGACTTGCCTCTCACTAGGGCCGGTGGCCACGACCCCCACCTTCGGATCCAGACAGACGCTAAGGGCGCCCGAGGACCTGTGGTGGCTGCCAGGTAGCTGACAACCCTCCCCCCCAGGCCTTGGCAGCCCGTCACCTCCCGGTCTTACCTTGTCAGCCATGATCATGGATGCTCCCCCGTGGATGCCCAAGATGGGGACGAAAGTCTGTGAGGAGATAAAATCCAGCATCTGGGCCACGGCCTCTTGGTCCGTGTCGTCCCCAAACACGAGGCCGTGGATGCGCGCCCCGGACATGAGGTCGCACACATGCGTGATGAGACTCTTGGGGTCCGTGCGGTTCATCAGCAGCGCTACCACGTTCACGTCCAGGGGCAGCCCGGCCCCCTGCTCCGGGCCCCACAGGGTTCGAAGTTCGCGCTCCGTCACGTCGTGGCTGTGACCCAGCAGCACAGCAATGTTCAGCGCGGGGGGACCCTTCGCCGCCGCCGCGCCCTGCGCCGGACCGCACCAGACCAGAAAGGTCTGCAGCACCAGCAGTGTCCAACAGCCCGGTCTGCCCATAGTCGCCACTTACGGTCCCTGCAGGGTGGAAAGGGAGGCAGGGCGGGCCGCCGTGAGCAAGGCGCCCGGACGAAAGGGATGACCGACTGGGGCCCCCTGCTCTGTCTAGGAGCCAGGTATGGATCCCAGCCCCAGCACAGGCTGCTGGAATCACCGACTCCATTCCCGAGCCCCGACGCCACCCACACCCCTCGACCCATCTCCAACTCTATCTACAACTCCGATCCGAGCTAATTCTCCATCCCTGTCCCCAAACCCACCCTCAAATCCAGCCTCCTGTTCCTCCCCTGTCTCCAGCCCCTTCCCCATCCTGGACTCTGTCCACACCCCCCACCGCATTCCTCAAGTCAGCTGCGGACCACAGCCCCTAAGCGCCAAGCGAGCCGCAGTCGCTACCCAGCTCGTGGGCGCACAGAGCAAACCTCTATCCGCCCCCTCACACAGGGGACAAGTTGCGGACCCCGCCCCCTGCGCACGCGGCGCGCACTACGGACCCGCCCAGGCGCGCGGTGGCGGCTTGGGGACTCGGTATCCTCGCGCGCTCTCTGAGCTGGGTGACTGAGGTCGCCCCTTAAAGCCCGACGGGCACACCACAGACCTTGCTCCACCCGCGGCAGCAGCCGTGGACCCCGCTGCTCTCCGGCAGGGTACACGCAAGCGCCGGGGAGTGAGGACGCTCCCTTGCGGGCCCAGGCCCCCCGGTGCCTGAGGGCGCTCGGGGCTGCCCACCTCGGGGCGGAGGGGCTTTCACCTCACTGCAGGCGCCCCAGGACTCACCCTCTGCACGCGCACGTGCACGTGCACACACACGCGCCCCCACATCCTCTCGCACGTGCGCGATGCAGAATTCCGGAGAGTAGGCGCGTCCCCCCGCGGGCCAGCGCGTGGGAGCTGGCAGAGAACGTGCGTGGGGGGCAAGGTAGGCTCCCAAGAAGCTCCCAGACGGACGTGGACGGCCCCTCCCCAGCCCTTCTCCTGCGGGGGCTGGAGCCGGGTGCGAGGTGCACGTGGGCAGCGGGCCGCACGCGCTCACAGACACGCGCGCTTTTCCGCGCACATCCGCAGGCCGCGGTAGCGGTGCCCACGGCCGGCCAGAGTCCTCGCGCGTCCCCGGGCGGGGCGCACACATGTTCCGCGCCAGGTGCACAGCCCCGCGTGCCTGCACACACCACCGCGGGCGTGCGCGCGAGCACAGGCGCGCGCCCCTCGGGCCGGCGCGGCGGGGGCCGGGGAAGTTGGGGCGAACTCGCGGCGGCCGCGGGGCTCTCCGGGCGAGCGCGGCGAAGCGCGGGCCCGCAGCGCCCCCTGGCGCTCCCGCGGCGCTCGGCACCCGGCTCCCGCTCCCGCTCTGCCTCTCGCCTCTCCCGCTCTCCCCGCCGAGCTCCCTCCTCCCAGACCCACCGAGCCCGGCTCCCGCTGGGACGTACCTGTAGCCCGAGAAGGTCGAGGATGCAGTGGGGCGCGCCGCGCGCACGCACATCTCGGCCGCCTCAGCAGCCACCGGGTTTAGCGGGTTCCCGCATGCTGCGGCCCCCGCGCGCTCCCCTGGCTGTCCCGCGCTGTCCGCATCGCCCCCAGAGGGGGCGGCTATCCCAGCCGGAGGCTCTGCAGCAGGGCTCTGCCGGAGAGAGGGAGAGGCAGGTCAGCCCACCCACCGGCGCGGGAGGCTGCAGTCCGCAGTGCTCACAGCCCCCTGTGCGCCCCGGAGGCTAGACCGGAGCCGGGGAGCCGGAGCCCGCGCCCGAGACGCCTCCGGCGCGGGTCCCCAGACCCCGCGGCTGATCCTAGGCGCTTCGCTCCGGGGCGCACAGAATGGGAGCCCCAGGTGGGCCACCCACGGGAAGCTAACTGGGCACCTCCGCCCTCACCCCCTACCACCTCCCCAGCGCCGACTGCTCGGAGTTGCGCGACCAGGAGCCGCTGAGCCAGGGGGGTAGGGAGGGATGGGGGGGGCTGGCTGAGTTTGCGACGAGCAGGCAGGAGGAGAGGGGGAGGGAAGGACGCGGGCTCCCGCGATCCCGCTTCCCCGAGGGAGGTGCGATCATTCCCACGCAGCGACCCTCCCGCGATCCTGCCGCCCCCGCCCATCCAGGCCTCCCCCCTCCCCTTCTCAAGGGCCCCCAGGCCCCGCGTCCCGCGCCAGCACTCACCGCAGCCTCTCTCCACATAGTTCTCAGCAGTGGCCGCTCCTGGTCATCTCCAGGGCTGATGGCTGCGGCCGCGACTGTCAGCGCTCACCCGGCCCCATGATCCGGCGAAGCCCTGGGAGCCTCCCTCCAGGAACCCTAGCTGGGCTTCCTGCCCCGCTCCGGACGGCAGCCGCCCGGTGCCCTGAGCGCGCCCGAGCACCCTCTCCGCAGCCCCGCTCCGGGCTGCCGTGTGCGAGGGCGAGTGTGTGTGTGAGTGAGTGTGGGAGCGCGCGCGCGCGTGTGGCCGGGGATCCCCGCGGTCCCCGGCCGAGGGAGGCGCGGGCGGGGAAAAGCAGCTCCCTCCTGGCCCTTCGCTGCGGGGCCGGCTCCGCGCCGGGCGTTCGGTTCCCCACTTGGCAGCGCGAGTCCGGAGAGTGCCTGGCCAACCTGGTTCGCGGCACTGGCAAAGCCGGGTTCCCGGGTCGTTTCTGCAGCGGTCGCCTCCGAGGAAGAGGAGGAGGAAGGCAGGGACGCCCCCCACACCAACTTAGGGACTTGTTCTCAGTCGGCTAGGCGCAGCAGCCCCCCGCGCAAGCCGAAAAGGCTTGGAGCTCCGGCGGGCGAACGCGTCTCCGGCCCGCAGCCTTGCGCTCGGAGGTGGGCCGAGGCAGACCCCGCAGTCCCTCGGCGGCGGCGGCGACGCGGAGTGGGGCACCCGCTCCGGGAGCGCACCGCGGCGAAGAAGGCCGGGAGAGGCGGCTGGCTGGCGACTGGGGCGCCTGCGGCGGCGCGCACCGCTATCCTTGGTGCTGGAACCACGCTCTCCGCCCGCTCCCGGGCGTCTGGTGCGGCTGAAGAATCAATTATTCAGATCTCTGCTACCGCTTCCTCCTCCCCCAGTGCCTTTCGCTGGGTACAGCGATCCCCCCTCCGCGCACAGGCGCGCGGGCACACACACACACACACACGCGCACACATACACGCACGCACAGAGTCTGCTCCAATGCTTCTCCCTGTTCCTCGCCACCCCCGTGCGGGAACCCACTCCTCTGATCTCAGGAAGCCAGAATCCTAAAAGCAAAGACATCTACATCCCCTTTCCAAGTTGTACCAAACAAAAGTCTCCCTGAGGTTGCCACTTACAAGCTACCAGAAGGGGTGAGCCAGAGAACATGGAACGGCCTGGGTGTGTGGGGCTGGCTGGCTTGAATTCTGGACACTGGGCAGGAAATACATGTCAAGGGAGGCCCTTCGCCCCTTTTGCCCTCACCTGTATCTCCAAGGCCTGTCTCTGCCTCTCTCCCTTCAGGCCCTGGAAGGAAAGGGGTCTTACGTTTTAAGAGATTTTGCAATCACTGTCCTAACCCTGCCTCCTCTACTAATCAGCATAATGTCACCTGCTGTGCTCTGAAATGTTTGAATTGCGCCCCCACCCCCTGCAAACAAATGTATATGTTGAAATCCTAACCCTCAATTAATGGCATTAGGTGGTGGGGCCTTTTAGGAGGCAATTAAGTTATAAGGACAAAATGGGATTCATGCTCTTGTAAAAGAGGCCCCAGAGAGCTAGCTAGCTCCTTGCACCAGGTGAGGCCAAATGGAGGAGATACTGATAAACTGGCCCTCACCAAACAACAGCAAATCTGCTGCACCTTGATCTTGGGCTTCTCAGCCTCCAGAACTGTGAGAAATAAACTTCTGTTGTTTATAAGCCACCCAGCTTATGGTATTTTCTATGGCAGTCAGAGCAAACTTAAACATCACCTTTGGGCCATTTTATCTTTCCTTATTGATTAATAACCTGGAAAATGGTTGTAGGGCAGTAAAAATATCTATTTCTCAGGATTATTTTGAAAAGAAAAAGAGATAGCCTTGGTAAAGGAGTCAACAAGGTCCGGCACACAGTAGGTTCTCAATTAATGTGATATCCCTTCCAGCTGGCCTAGAAGGGAAGGAACTCCTTCTAGGAATGCTGGTGTGGATGCTGAAATTGAGAGAGGAAAGGGGCACAGTTCCTTGAGACATATGGATTTATTATTGAGCTGCTTGTTGTATGTTGAGTTCCCTGGGGCTTTAGTAACCAAAATACAGAGAAAGGGTGGGGGAAATCCTGGAAGATAAATGAAAATGGGAGATTGTGTGATATAAGGCAGAGAACAGGGAAGTGTCCCATTTTTTGAGTCTGTGACTGGGCTGTCATTGGACCTCTCCTTGGCTAAGGTAGAGAATTCTAACTTGGGGTCTTATGGAGAATTAGACTGTTTTATTTAAGTGAGGCATAAATTATATATAATAAATGCACATCTCTTAAGGGTTCAGTTAAGTTTTGAAACTGTATACATCTGAGTAGACCATCACTTACAAGGTACAGAACATTTTGATCACCCCCAGATAAAAATTCCCATGTCTCCCTTTGTTTTCAGTCCTATGCCCCCCTAGTAGAAACTACAATTTTGATTTCTAACACCATATAATAGTTTTGCCCTTTTTAAAGCTTCATATAAATGGGATTCTACATAGTGTATCCTTTGACCACTGGCTTTTTTTTTTTAATTTAACCTGATGTCTAGAAAGTTCATCCATGTTGCTGTATATATCGACAGCTGTTTATTTTTAATTGGTGAGTAGCTAGCTTTCTGTTGCATGAATAAGCCACCCTTTGTGTATCTTGTCTCCTATTGAAGGACATGTGGGTTGTATCTGGGGAGCTTTTTAAAATACAGATGCCTACACCCACTTTAGATCTACTCCACCAAGAATCTCCAGGGGTGGGGCCAAGCATGGACATTTGTTTTAAAGCCATAGATGATTCTGAGGATGGCCCTGCGTTTTCCATTTTTGGGTATCGATGCCGACCCTGAAATTGATTTGTCTTTTAAAACAACGGTTAATATGGAAAGTTTGAAGTTATTCGTGATCCGACTTATAGAATGGTAGATCAAACAGGTGTGGCCTCTTTTGGATAGAGAAGGAAGACAGCCCCTCGTTTGAAGGGACAGAATGTCTCTGAAGAATAGGCACTGGCAGCTGGAGTTGCCCTGGGCTGGACATCACCCCAGTGTGGAGAACCACTTAGGTCGGGCGCCTGGAACTTCACTACACATGCAGGGACTGTGACCATGCGTATGGGGTCATGGCAACCTCACCCCATGCAATGCTGCAAAGCTAAACCCACAATGCAACTTAGGATGCGAAACAGGATTTTGCTACTCAAAGGTCTCAGGTGGAAAACCTTCTACGTAGCAGCTATACTGACAAAGATCATTTAAAAAAAAAAAAAAAAAGACAACATCGTTCTGTAGTCAATTTTGCTAATTGGTTTTATCACCAGTCACATCATTAAAGTAACTGAAATAAGCTGGTCTAGTCTTAAGAACCAACTGTTTTCAATCCAATTGATTTATCTTCTAATGCTCTACTAAAGAAATGACCCTATTGCTGCCACTTGCTTTGAGCCACTTAAACACAGTTGTTAACGACCAACCACCATATCATGTCTACAGGATAGAACTAAAATGAGCCGATCATTGATTGCGCTTCTCTTTCTATCTCTAGTCTCAAAGGAAATTGATAAAGAATTCTAGCATTTTGAAGCTGAAAGGCCTTTAGAGACTATTCTGTTTGGTGTGTTTTCTGTTTTCAAGTAAGTGCTTACCTGAGTCTCTTCAATTCTTGTATTAAAGGGTCTGAGGAGTCCTCCAGTTAGAAATGTGTTTTTAATCTAGCAACAGTCCAGATGAAATTCATTATGGAAACCTGTGTTATTCCACATAACAGCTGTTCCCATCCTACAGAACTAGTGTTTCTCTGAATGCTTTTTGAGAAATTCCGACTTGGCCCAACAACTTTATTTTGCATATGGGGAAACTGAGGCTCAAGTGGGACTAAAGTCTCAGTTTTAGTGCTGTAAGACTAGAGGTTAAAGGCAAATTTTGAGGTAAGATTCAGAACTTTTGCTTATAACTGTCTGCTATGCAAAATAAAGTGTTTTTGCAATCTACAAGGTTATAGAGTTTCCAAAGCAGCATGATAGAATCTTGAGAAAAGGTTAGAAAAAAAAGTAGTTTTTTACTAAGTCAATAGTAATTCAGGTGAGTTGCTGAGTCACCTGAGCACCAGACTAAACACTACCTTTGGGCACTGTTTTGTCACTGGTGATCTACCTTCACCATCTCTCAAATTCTAGCCTGTGGGTTCCAAATCTTGGGCATTTCTGACCCTGTCTTAGCCATGGATCTGGCCTCCTGATCTCGTCTTCACCCTGTGGCAGATAAACCATACTCACCTACCATGTGCCAAGCCAGACATCACTAATCAATTCTTGAACTATTTCCTTCAAACTTTAGATAGGGCCTTATGGACTTGCTCAGTTCTGCATCCTGGGTAGCCCATCAGTTGATTAGCGTTGCCTCCAATTCGTCATTCCCGACTCAGGGAGTTCTCTTGGACTCCTCACTTTAGCACAGTCTCACTCTGAGCACCTCTATTTCCTTTAGATCCTATTATATATTACATTTTACATACAGTAAATCCTCACTTAACATCAATAGGTTCTTGGAAACTGCTGCTTTAGGCAAAACGACGTAAAACAAAACCAGTTTTACCGTAAGTTAATTGTTGTAGACAAGAGCTAAATTCCTGTGGCACATTTCTGGTCACAAAAGCATCACCAAACTTTTAAACAAAGACCAAAACACTTCTACTATTAAACATTGAAATAAATGTGAACTACATATATATTTAAGAAAGATTAATAAAAACAAGCGAGATAATTATTTGCCCAATTATTCCAGTCTGGGGTCATGGGTGACCGGAACCTGTCCTGGCAGTTCCGAGTGCAAGGCGGGACGCAACCCTGGGTGGGACACCCTTCGGTCTCAGGGCACACTCTCACACGCACCACACTGGGACGATTTAGACACGCCAGTGACCCTAATGTGCACGCATGTCTCTGGGACGTGTGAGGAAACCAGAGTCCCTGGAGGAAACCCATGCGGACATGGGGAGAACTTGCAAACACCACACAGACAGGAGCCCTGGGTCAGGAATCAATTTTTTTTCTCATCTAAGTTGTAATGAAACTGGCCGGGCGCGGTGGCTCACGCCTGTAATCCTAGCACTCTGGGAGGCCGAGGCGGGCGGATCGTTTGAGCTCAGGAGTTCGAGACCAGCCTGAGCAAGAGCAAGACCCCTGTCTCTACCAAAAATAGAAAGCAATTAATTGGACAGCTAAGAATATACAGAAAAAATTAGCAGGGCATGGTGGCACATGCCTGTAGTCCCAGCTACTCGAGAGGCTGAAGCAGGAGGATCACTTGAGTCCAGGAGTTTGAGGTTGCTGTGAGCTAGGCTGACGCCACGGCACTCTAGCCCGGGCAACAGAGAGTCTGTCTCAAAAAAAAAAAAAAAAAAATGAAGTTATAATGAAACGATGTTGAACAAAATGATCCTCAAGGACCTGCTGTACATATTCTATATATAATTTTACCATATATTTTATATATAATCTTATGCATCCCTTTCTGCTCTCATGACCCAATTCAAGTATCAGTAGTTCTAATCAAAGGGCAAGGCTTTTCCTAAACAAACCCACTGCTAGTCTTGAGAACTAAAATAAAGACAGGGCAGAAGGTACCTTTCCTCCTTGGTCTTTAGCCAGTGTGACTCAGTATTCTCCCTATGCCAGACAGGAGCCTAGGAGACACCAAGGCATCCTGTTGAGAAACGAACAGCGAATGGGGAGTCAGGAGTCCTACATCCTGCCACTTTGGGAAAGGTCAGTAACCTCTCCAGGCCTCAGTTTCTTCATCAATAGAATGGGTGTAAAATCACCTTGCCTCCCGCAGCACTACAGTGAACGTTGTGAAAGGACGTGGCTGAGTAGAACACACCTCAGAATTATCCCATTGGGTGACAAGGAGGCTGGGAGGTTCCTCCGCCCCTCATCTCTTATTGGTTGAGGGCCCCTCCCGAGGCATTAACTCCTAGGCTTCCAGCCCATGCCATGCACAGGGACGTGCAGGAAGCCACCCGTGCGCGCACACACAAATGCTCTGTAAGCAACCTCCGGGGTGGGCCAAGGAGATGCGAGTGGGGCACTGGCCACACTCCTAACAAGCCAGGAGGGTGTGGGCCAAGGGCGGGCACCAAAGTGCGTGTGGCTAAAGGACAGGGACAGCGGTGGGGGGAGAGCTGGGCCTCCACTGTGAAATGGGCCTGAGGTTTTTATGACTTGGGCTTCAGCGAGGGGGAAGCCAGGCACGTGGGTCACCTTCTAACAGCCAGGCACCTGCCCCACCAGTACACGAGACTCCATCAGCATTCTCCAGTCCGAGCCACCAAGCCTGGGACTCCTCCTCCATGGCAAAGGACAGAAGAGCTTGTCACATGCCTGAGCAGGACAAACACCTCGGGGTCTCCTTCCCACACTCACCACTGTGGGGCCCAAGCCTCTCCTGCAGGGAAGTCCTCCCCCAGGGCTGGGGCTCCACTGCGGAGGCGCTGGCCCCACCGAAAGCTCCTCCCCTCCCTTCCCCCTCCCCTTCTTTCTCCTCCTTCTCCTCCTTCTCCTCCTCCTCTTCTTCCTCCTCCTCTTCTTCTTCTTCTTCTTCTTCTTCTTCTTCTTCTTCTTCTTCTTCTTCTTCTTCTTCTTCTCTCTCTCTCTCTCTCTCTCTCTCTCTCTCAGCTTTGACTGGTCAGGACAGTCCCTCTGGACCATGCTTTGAAAGCCCCAAAGTCAGACCATTTCAGGTAAATTTCCCAAAGCCTGGAGTGCTCAAAACTGTCCTCATTCACGCCACAAAGTCTCTGTCTGACTCTGCACTTAGGGAGAAAACTTCTCAAGGAAACATCTGGGTGCCAAGAAGAGAGGTCGTATTTCCTGGTGTCCAGGGCCACTGAAGCATTCCATCCTGAGGCTGTGGACGACCAAACCCCCAACACCACTTTCTAACCCTGAAGCCTAGAGATGTGAACTCAGGGGTGAAGGACCCCCTAGCTACGAAGGGTCGCACGCAGTCTCTTTTTACTTGATCTTAGCCAAAACACCTAGCAGCCAATACACAGTCCCTTTTTTACGTCATTTGTCGCAAGCACAGCCCTGTCCCTGTCCCTGTCCATGAACACAGACTCCTCCACTGGACGTGAACTCCAGAAGAGGGTGCCAGACGGAAAGTCACCGCAATATAGTCCTTGAGGGGGAACAGTCCCTGGGTTGCCCTAGTACATGCATCATAACCGGGCAAGTCAAAAGACATTCGGGTGCCCTGTGCCCTTTTGGATGGGAGTTTGGGTTAGGGGTGACAAGGGGAGGGAAAGATGACTAGTTACTGAGTTCTTCTATCAGAGAACTAACTCAGGACATAAATAATCCCACCTAGGGCACTTAGGGGTAGTAAAACAGCCCTGGTCTACCAGCCAGCCAAGAGCTGACTCTGCCCAAGGACACCACTAGGATTTGAACCCAGTTGTGTCTGGCTCCAGAAGCTGCACTTTGAACCAATATATTATCTGCCTAAGTCACTAACTTGCTCAGTCCCTTTAGATGAGAGTCACTTAACCTCTTCAAGGCTCATTTTTCTCCATTCTCAGGGTGCAAGAACGTCAGATCAGCAATTCCAAGTGTTCACACTTGTTGTAAGCAGCAGACCCCTTTTGTGAGCCAACTCTCGTAGGTAACCCTAACATAGGAAGTGCCTCAAAGGGAAGCTTTGACGTCAGGTGAAAAGGCAGAGGAGAGGCTGGAAGTCTGACACGTCCCACTTTCTCCCAAACCTCCTGCCCATCCACACCGGAGCTCAGGACCGAACCCTGGGCCCCTGGCAAGCTCATGTTGAAAATGTGGTCCAAGCCCTGCATCGTACAGAAGAAAGTGAGGACCAGAAGGAGCAACGGATGAATGGGATCACTCATCAGCAAGAGAGTGGCAGAGACTAGAATCCGGGACTCATGACGGCCAGCCAGGCTTTAATAAAAACAGAATCTGGCCGGGCGCGGTGGCTCACGCCTGTAATCCTAGCACTCTGGGAGGCCGAGGTGGGCAGATAGCTCGAGATCAGGAGTTTGAAACCAGCCTGAGCAAGAGCGAGACCCCGTCTCTACTATAAATAGAAAGAAATTAATTGGCCAACTAATATATATAGAAAAAATCAACCGGGCATGGTGGCGCATGCCTGTAGTCCCAGCTACTCGGGAGGCTGAGGCAGGAGGATCGCTTGAGCCCAGGAGTTTGAGGTTGCTGTGAGCTAGGCTGATCCCACGGCACTCACTCTAGCCTGGGCAACAGAGCGAGACTCTGTCTCAAAAAAAATAATAAAATAATAAAAACGGAATCTGAACCTTGGCTCCGAAACTTACTGGCTGCGTGACCCTGGGTAGATCCGTCAGCCTCTCTGTGCTCCAGTTTCCTCATCTATGAAATAGGGACAATAATAGTACTTACCACGCAGGGGTGAGTAAGGAGTAGATTAAAGGAGACAATGCACCTAAAACATTTGGCACAGCGCCCAGCCATGGCTTGGGCTTAATAAACGTCAGGTATTAGTGTGCTTGTTATCGTGGCATCGGGCTCTGTGGGGCCCCACTGAGATGTTGCCGTCCCCGGACGCTCGGATACCTTTCCCGGGCGGAGCGTTTGGGGGTGCTCAGGAAGGTGTGGCCCACAGGGCGGAGGAGGCGGTCCTGGTCAGCCCTGGCTCTCCAGCTCCGTGTGTCCCAGATGGCGTCCACGGGGGTGCTGGCCGGTGACGCGTTGGCAGCGCCTCCCTTCCTTGCACAGTTCGCCGAGCCACGCAGTGTCCAGGAGCCTCGAGCTGCCGCCTGCTCTGCCAAGGAGGCGGGCAGCCGGCCCACCCGGGGCAAGCCAGGCCCGGCGCGCCCCGGGGCGCTAGGCCTGCTCCTCCAGCCTCCGGAGAAGGTGCGGGCGAGGAGGCGCTGGCCCGGCTGACCCCCATGCTCCTGCGGCTGCCCCATCTTCTCTCTGCCAGGGAAAAAGGGAGGGGCTCAGTCAAGAGCCAGTCCCCACCCCCACGTTACCTGAGTCCATGGCCCTTCTTCTGAAAGTGACAGCTCTCAGAAGAGAACAACCAGGGAGCAGAAAGGAAATGACCACTTTCCTCAAGAAGCGAGGAGGGCAATTTCACCATCTGAAAAAGGGAGATGGTAATAACACTGACTTCCTAGGGTCACTGTGGGGACTCAGTGACATATTGCATGGAGTGACTGCAATAGTGTGCGCCACGTAGAACGTAAACATGAGCTACTCTGCATGTCCGCGTCATATTCCTGTTTGTGACAGTATTATAGCAAAGTGGCAAATGCACAGGCTTCAGAACCCCTGTGTTCGGGTTCCAGTCCTGGACGCACCTCTTCCTCTTTGTGTGGCCTTGGGCGTGTTGCTCAATGCCTGCCTGCAGCCTCAGTTTCCTCATCTATAAAATGGGGCTGATATGTATGCCTCCCTCGCAGGATTGCTGAGAAGATTAAGTCGGGTGATGCACAGGAGTTGCTTCACAGAGCACCTGATACATAATAAGAGATCAGAAAGTAGAGGCTATTACTATTATTATTATTATTATTTATTATTATTAGTTGGCATTGCTATTATTAACCAAGGTCAGGATTGAAATAGGTGCTCCCCGACTTCCCACTTGGTGCTCACTCTGCTACTCGCTGCTGCCTCTCACCCAATTAAAATTCCTGGCTCTGCCCTCTGAGAGCCACTGTTCCTAAAAAAGAACTCCATTTGTACTGCGAAGTCACAAAATAAATTGTCACCAACTCCAGCGGTCAGATCCAAATTGCACACAGAACATTTCTCTTCATTAGGCAAAGTTGTCCAAGGGTTCGGGCCACAGGGAGAAAAAAGACTGATTGAGCAACCAGACCCAGGAGCCAACAGACCTGGCTGGGACCGCAGTTCTGCACCTGTCCTCTGGCCGTGTGACTGTGGGCAAGTCACTCCCCTTCCTGAGCCTCAGTTTCCTCCTCCGCAAAATCAGGGTTGTTGTGAGAATTAAATTACATAAAGCATCTGGCATATATTGAGTTTTTAATACCTGGTATTATTTTTTTTTCCAGCATCTTGTGGGGGTACAAATGTTAATAATACCTGGTATTATTATTCTTTCTTTGATGAGCGAAATATTTGCGGGGTGTTTTTTTGTGGTTGTTTTGTTTGTACTTTTGCTCTTGTTTTATTCTTTACAAAAGGGTGAAGGATTTTTTTTTTAATTTGTGCATATGAAAAAGCAAATATGCTAAATGCAGTGTGGGATTCTGAATTGAATCCTGGAACAGGAAAAGGACATTAGTGGAAAGCCCAGCAAGTCAGAATAAAGCCTGGAGTTTTGTCAACAGTGATGTGCCAATGTTAATTTCTTAGGTTGGACAAATGCACCCACGTCGTGTAAGATGTTAACATTAGGGAAAACCAGGCAAAGCGTACATAGGGACTCCGTGTACTACCTCTGCAACTTTTCTATAAATCTCAACTTATTCCAAAATAACAAGTTTATTTTTTAAAAAATTAAAAAACATTATATGCTTAAGAAAATGACCTAGATGCTTATATATCCATAGAATATTTCTGGAAGGTTCTCCAAGGGACTGGTGATAGTGGTTGCGCCTCCAGGAAGAGAAACTAGGTGTCTGGGGAAGAGAGACAGGTGAAAGAGGGAGGGTTACTTCTCACTGGAGGGCTTGATTTGGTTTTGGCATGCACACACATTACCTTCTGCTTAGACAGTGAATAAAAGGCTGAGGTGGCAGGGAGTAGCGGGTGGGTGTGCTCACGTGCATCTGTGTGTGTGTGTGTGTGTGTGCGTGTGTGCGTGCTCCCAGGCGTCAGGGCATAGTTAAAGCAACAACTCCAACCAGAGCGGAGGAGAGGGAGCCTCCACGGCCAGGCAGGGCCCTGGGCTCCAGCATGCCCAGGCCCGGAGCCCCCCAGGGCTCCACTCTGCCTGATCTGATCCATCTCTTCAAATGGAAAGAGATCCCACTGTCCGCAAAGGGGCTGAGGACCCTCCCCCGGTGACAGCAGGACACATCCAACTGTCTAGGTGCCGAATCCTTTCCTAGCTGCCTGTCCTGCTTGAGCTCATCCAATCCTCAGAGCAAACCCACAAGGCTGGAATTGGCAGCCCCATGTTATGGTGGAGAACACGGAAGCCCCCAGTGGTGAAGTACTCCCAAAGTACTTAACCCAGGACCCCACTGGTACTAACTGGTAAAGTTAGGATTTGAGCTCAGGCTTCTGGAATCCAACCCAGTGAGCCTTGTAGCCTCCCAGCTACAGCCTCCCGGGGAGATGGCCACGCTGGTTTTTGGCAGGTGCGTGGGGCCCTGCTAACCGGGGAGAGGGCGGTGAGCCTCTCCCTTTCCTGGCTCCTGGAAATGCAATTCCCACCACGGCCAACAGAGGGAGCAGCCAGGACTCTACAATAACCACCAGCGTGGGTCCCAACGTGTTGGAAGAATGACTAACCCCAACACCAACCTTCAGGCAAGTAGGGTGTTATAGACCTCATTTTCAAAGTGAGGCGATAACACAGATTTAATTTTTGGGAAAAAAAAAAACAACCTTGTGTTATGACACAGCAAGAGGCAGTGCGATGCGGTAGAAGGAGCAAGGGCTTTGGAACCAGATTGTAATCAGTTCAAACCCTAGTACGTCCCGCCCCTTGGGCAGGTCATCTAACCTTTTTTGAACCTCAGTTTTCTCCTCTGTGAAATGGGGTTAGTAATACCTGCAAATTCTAAATAATAATGAGCCTGGCACGGAGAGAGCTCTAAGCAAATAGTAGCTATGATAATTATGATAAAATAGAGCTTTAGATTTACAAAGACTTTAGCAGTAATACTAATTGTCATTAGTATTAATTTGTCATTTGAATACTAACTCTGTACCAGGTTCTAGGCTAAGCATTTTATATGCTTTATACTCTTCGGTCCTTGGAATAATCCTCTGAGCTGTGTGTAATTATTACACTTAAGAAGAATGAGCCAGAAATAGTAAATTATTTTGCCCAAAGTCACACAGGAAACCAGCTACGTAGCTAAGACAAAAGCCTGTTTTCTGGCTCCTGGTCAACTACACCTAACCACTATGTTAGCACTGTCTTACAGAGGAGGCACATTAACCCCGACTTCAGGAATCTCAACATCCATTGATCAATAGAGGCTTTATGGAAGATATTAAAATGCAGATTCCCGGGCCCTGCCTGCATAAATTCTGATTCTGGAGGTCTGTGGTACAATTATGGGAATATGCACGTGGCAGATTGTATTTTCCAAAATGGTCACAACGGTATTTTTCCTCCCACATGCTTTTCTAGAACCTTGACACATTCCCCATCCAGAGGTTAAATTTATGAACACTTGAAACTCAGTGGACCTTTTTCACTCCTTCAACCAAGATAATATTGCAGAGGTGTAGATCAGAAAAATTGCCATGTAATTCTACCTTGTTCTCTTCGGACATTCTCTCTTGGAACCCAGCTGCCATGCTGTGAGGAAGCCCAAGTATCCTCTCGGCTTACGTAGAGAAGGATCAAGGTCCACAGGCATCAGCCCTGGCAGAATTCCCAACCAACAAGACACCAACCTGCCAGCCCTGTGAGTGAATCACCCCAAAAATGGATCCTCCAGTCCCCAGGTGACCTGTCCCAGCAAAGACATTCCTGCTGAACCCTGACCAAACTGAAGACTCATTAGCAAACCGGCTGTTTTGAGCCACTAAGATCCGGAGCAGTGTGTTACACTGCAATAGCTAGCCAATATGCCGCATTTTTAACAGGCCTTGCCCGTGGTTTTATCCCTGGTAATCAGAAGTCGACAGCTTGCAACAGATTGCCCTTTGCCACCTTTGTGATTGTGCAAGGAACGTTAGTTCCTGTCTACCACTCTGCAGACTTCCTGTTTATAAGCACCAAAGCCTCGTTAGCAGAGAGACTTCAAGAGTCCCTTCCCCTGATGGATATGTGTTGATGGTGTCACGGGCATAGGCCTATATCCAAACTCAACGAACTGTACACGTTAAATAGGCGCAGTTATTTTTGTATGCAATCTTACCTCAATAAAGCTTATTTTTAAAAAAGAACCCCTTCCTCTCCCATGGGGTTGATAAGTGACGCCCAATCAACTTTGAGCGTCCTTTGCACCCGCACATGTTTGCACCAACACCTTTCCCAAGAATGCTGGCTGCTTTCCCCACTCCAGGGTAAGCAAATCCAATTTTCCATCCTTATTTGCAGAGGTATTTGCTACCTAAGCAAGGAGCAGCCTTGCAAATTCTTCAGTAAATAACACAAGTCCGAGAACAATATTCCCATGCCAGCAGCCACAGGTGCAGGAAATGACAGATCTCTTAGGGACTACTCAGTCTCACTCACAGCCTCAGCAAGGTACCAGCTCAAAGGAGAGTGTGGCCACTGCCACTCTTGGTAGGACAGGAAGCCAAAGAGTAGGCAGAGCACTGTGATTCAACATGAGGATTCTAGGGCCACATCACTTGAATTTGAAATCTGACTCTATGACTTACTAGCTGTGTGGCTTTAGGCAAGTTGCTTAACCTTTCTGAACTTGAGTTTTCCACCATGAAAAATGAAAATAATAATAGTTTCCCCATTGGAGTGCGAGTACGGTAATGCAACAGTGTTATATAGGGAGGAACTTAGTGTGTGCTTAATAAATAGTAAAAGTTACTGTTTTTTAATGTGTCATTATTATGTGCTGCCAGATATAAAAGAGGTAGATCAGAGAGGTGGAAAATGCCCAGGGATGGAAATCAGGAAACCTGAATTCTTATGTTGGTTTTGTCACTAACCTGCTTGGATATCTGAAGCAAGGTAGTTGACTTTCGTTGTAAACTGAGGCAAAGGGACTAGGAGATGCTCTCTAAACTGCTGATTAACTCTAGATTTTCCCTTCTTTGGATCACTAAGAGTGTCCTATTGCCTAATATACCAGACATCCTTTTAGGAATAAATGGCAGGGAAAAAATACCAAAGAGGCTTACACAAAAAATAGGAAAAGTACTTGGCTCAGGAGAAGCCAAACCTGGGATTGAACAGTCATATCCCAATACAACTAGATTCCAAGAACTGCTGGAATCTGGGTCTCACTTATCTCTCTCCCCCTCTCTTGCTCTCACTGTCTTACTGCATTCCCCCTCCCTCCCCAAACTGTCTCCCTCCACAGTCAAGGAACATTCATAGCAAAGCTTCCTCTTTCACAGTTTAGATCTAACCCGACAGGAAACAATGACTGACCACCTTCCCTTCCCAAGGTCAAAAATCCCAGGGGCAGGGATTCATTGGCCCAACATAGATCAGTTGCCAACTCCTTGACCAATCAGCCATCGCTTTGGGGCAGGGTCATGTTAGAACATGGCAGTGCTCCTGGGAACCACGTGCTACCTGCCTAGCCAGGACTCCACCATAAACCCTACAGGGAGTCCTTATATTCCCATCGTTACTTTTCAAAGTGCTTCTACTATTATCCTCATCTATAACAACCTCACAAAGAAAACAGGACTAGGCCGGGCGCGGTGGCTCAAGCCTGTAATCCTAGCTCTCTGGGAGGCCGAGGTGGGCGGATCGTTTGAGTTCAGGAGTTCCAGACCAGCCTGAGCAAGAGCGAGACCCCATCTCTACTATAAATAGAAAGAAATTAATTGGCCAGCTAAAATATATATAGAAAAAATTAGCCGGGCATGGTGGCACATGCCTGTAGTCCCAGCTACTTGGGAGGCTGAGGCAGGAGGATCGCTTGAGCCCAGGAGTTTGAGGTTGCTGTGAGCTAGGCTGACGCCACGGCACTCACTCTAGCCTGGGCAATAAAGTGAGACTCTGTCTCA